>JASAUF010000648.1:3207500-3397500 GCA_030180095.1 Magnolia changhungtana
GAAAATTAGATGTCATAATCTTCTCTGTGTTACATACAGAATTGCAAGTTCTCTGTATTACATACAGAGTTGCAAGCAACAAAGCAAATATGATACTATGTTCTAAAACTTCTGAGTGGACAACTCAAAAATATCAGTTGGGAATATGGATCCATCTCTTGGCAGCTTTTTGTTGCACACACACTCACATCAAAATGGGTGCTCGAACCTATGAGCTCATGTTGAAACTCTTGTGAGTCTACCACTGAGTCATAGGGTCGCAGGCCATCTCTTGGCAAGTTAACTTTTTTTCTTCTTTCTTTCTTTTTTTTGTTGAAAGGTAATGAGATTTTATTGAACAGAGAAAGCCCAAAGGGCAACAGGGGTTATTCAAAAGCTCAAGCTGGAGCAAGAAAAGAGAACAAGAAATCAAGAGACCCACTCCAACACATCAGATTTCGCCCTTCTAAAGACTTCCAAAGTCACTGGTTCCGAAAGCATTGGTTATTACTCTCCCCAAGGACCAAAGGCCAATCAACAAAGCTAACCTCCTTATCGCACTTTTTTCCCAGACCTGCCTCCATGCCACGCAAGAAAGAAGACCTTGATAGTCCCCACGATCACCCAAGAAAAAAAAAGTAAAACAAGCCTTCTCACACAACTTTGGCAAAAGGGAAGTGAACAAGTGATCAACCGACTTCGTGTCTTATATGCACTGGATACAAATGTTGAAGGGGACGTATACTATATATATATATATATATAAAGACCCTTTGAGCAGTAGGTATGTGGGTGTGGGAGTTTGGCTTTAAGCAGCAAAGTGACACTTCAAGGAAGATGCACTTCTAATTGAATCAGGAACATAGCCCTGAAATGGAGAGTGAAAGGAACATGTCAAATGTGGAAAAGGGCAGAGAGTAGAATGGGAAGGTAGTTGAGAGAACTCAATTACTACTCATCCTTGTCTAATGTATTGCTTCATGATTGTTTTGAACAAACCATTTGTTAGAATAGCACAAGTGTGATGTGATCACATGTGTGGATACATGTGACATGATCACACGTGTGTCCATCATGTTGGGATCTGGTCTTTGTGCATGGGTTGAGTATACATGAGCCTTTGAGTCTACGGTAGTGTGCTTATTTATGTTTCTTGGTGTAAGGGCATTTTTGTAATTTTCCTTTTTAAGTGAAGCCCTACTAATAAAACAAGATGGGTGGGTCTCTCTCTCTCTCTCTCTCTCTCTCTCTCTCTCTCTCTCTCTCTCTCTCTTTACATTCTTTCTTCTAGATTGAGAACATGGTATCAGAGCAACTTTGATCGGGGTTTTGCTACTCAATCTCTCTTCTTTACCTTAGTTCCTCTTCTTATTCTTTTTTCATTCTCTCTAGTGTGGGAAACCCCAAAGTGTTTGGGGCTGACCTAACCTAATCTCTTCCGGGTGTTGTACCCCCACATGATGAGAGGTGAAATCGTGTTTAACGAGTATGTGTAAGGCCCGCTTTTGCATTATACCCCCGTGATGGGACAAAGTGGGCCATCATTCATCCAGTGTGCGAACTACATCAAGTTTCGTGAAGCATGAAATCGGATTTGAGGGCTGAAAATTCAGATGTTCGTGAAGACCCTCATTGTGTTGATCGAGACAAGTTGTAGGTCAAAATCAGGTATTGATTTTGTACACCAGTTTGTTGAAGGAAAATTGTTGTTATTATTTAGATGGATTCCAAAAATGATCCCAAGAACAGTATTTTATCCTCATTGGATTTGGTGCCCCTCCAAATAACTTTAATGAAATTGATGGCGCAAACTATCTACAGTGGAATACATCTGTAGAAGTTTTTCTGACTAGAAAGAGGAAAGTTAAATATTTGACATCCTCCAAGCCTAATATCATTGCGACAGATTATGATGATTGGGTGGCAGAGGATGCCCAAATTAGGGCATTGTTGTGGAATAGCATGGAATCACATATCAGTGCCAATGTTATCTTTCTCAAGAGCACCAAAGGCATCTAGGATACCTTAAAGGAGATGTATTCTAGGGAGAAAAACCCATATTTATGACCTACAAAATATATTTGCATTTCAGTAGGGAGATAAAAGTGTGGGAGAATATTATTTTTCCCTACGCGGAATGTGAGAAGAGTTGAATGTTTATCAACCGTTGTCAACAGATTTTGAAGTTATGCTTAGGCAAAGGGAGGAATTTCATGTTGCTAAATTTCTCTTTGCCTAAATTTCCTTCGAGTTTATTGTATGTGGGTAAACTAAACAATTCCTTATGTTTTGTCATATTTTACCATTCTTATTGTGAATTCTAGGGTCTAAAGATGGGGAGGATGATTTGTGGAGAGCATAAAATAGTGTTCAAAGCTAAATACAATGTTAGGTTGAGGGAGGAGGAGATCAAATGGTGTCAAAGGTCTAAGGCAATCTGGTTGAAAGAGAGAGATAAGAATACCAAGTTTTTCCATGCAACGGCTAGTGCGAGGGCACGCATAAACAAGATCTCTTCATTAGTGGTGGATGGTCAAAGGATTGAGGAAAAGTAAAAAAAAAAATTGTGAATCTGTAGTCCAATTTTATAAAGACCTACAGTTTAAGGATGGGGGAATTAGGTTGACACTCGATAATTTGCAGTTTGAAGCTATTTCGGCCGAAGAGGCAAACTCGTTGGAATTTCCGTTTTCTGAAGATGAAATCAAGCAGTGGCAGATTTGGGTAGCGATAAGGCTCTTAAGCCAAATGGTTTATCGATAGCATTTTTTCAGAAAATTTGGGGATGTGTGAAAGGTGATGTCATTTTGGGTAGATGATTTCCCAACAACATTTTATCAGAAATTTGGGGGATGTGTGAAAGGTGATGTCATTGGTTTCATGCAAGGATTTTTCAAGAAGGGCTTAATTGCAACACAATTGGAAGCTACTTTTATAGCATTGATTCCCAAAAAGGAAGGAGCAGAATGTTTGAAAGACTTTCCTCCTATCAATTTGTTAGGGGGTCCATATAAGATTCTAGCAAAGGTGTTGGCTTCTACATTCAAGAAAGTGCTAGGTAATGTTATCTCAAAATCGCAAGGGGCCTTTGTGGATGGGAGACAAATCGTAGATTGCTCTCTCTTAGCCAATGAATGTGTGGACTCTTGCTATAGGAGAGGGAAGGATGGTGTGTAAGTTTGATGTGGAAAAAGCTTACGACCATGTGGATTGGTCATTCCTAGATTATATGTTCGGCAGGTTAGGATGTGGCCCAAAATGGCGATTTTGGATTCAGACATGAGTTCGGCAAAGTTCTCCATATTGGTGAATGGCTCATCAAAAAGGTTTCTTTGCTGCTTCCTGTGGATTGCGACTAGGCGATCCTTTATTGCCTTTACTTTTTGTCACAGTGATGGAGGCCTTCAGTAAAATGTTTGATAGAGGGGTTCAGGTGAGATTGGTAAAAGGTTTTGCGTAAATAATACGAATTTTCAGATTTCTCATATATAGTATGCGGATGACACACTCTTATTGTGTAAGCCATGTGATTTTTTTTTGTAGAAAGTCTCCACTCAATTATAGTAAGCTTTGAGTGTTTTAGGTTTGAAAGTTAATATATCCAAAAGGGAGATTTTAGGGGTAGGCATTTCCAAAGAGAGGGTGCGGGCTTTTGCATAAGTGCTCGGGTGCAGGGAAGCTTCTTTTCCAACAATGTATTTGGAGCTACCGTTATGTATAGGAAGGCCGGCAAAGCACATGTGGGATGGAATAATTGAAAGTGTGAAAGAAAGATCTCTAAATGGTAGTCAAGGTACTTATTTATGGGTGGGAGGTTGGTCATGATTAAATCATCTATGTTGAATCTTCCGGTCTATTTTACGTCTCTGTACAAGTGCTTGAAATCCATTATGAATGCATTAGAGAGGCGAAGATGGGATTTTTTTTTTAATTATTATTTTAAATTTTTTTTTTTAATTTTTTATGGGAAGGGTCGGGAGAGAAGCACAAGCCATCTAATGAAATGGGATGAGGTTTGTAAACCAATGGTTCAAGGAGCAGAGATCTTAAAGTTGGAGGAGATGAACCTAGCTCTATTAGGGAAATGGGTATGGAGGTTTGGGTTAGAGGGAGAGGTTAGGTGGAGGGAGGTAATAGCGAAAAAATACAGGGTGGAGGAAGGGGGGTGGTGGACAAAGGCTTCATCCTTGTATCGATGTTCTTATTTGTGGAAATCAGTGATGTCCTTGAAAGAGAGGGTGTGGGAGGGTATAGGCTTTCATTTGGGGGATGGTAAGAGAATTACATTTTGGTCTAATAGATGGGTGGGAGAGGTGTCATTGCGTGAGAAATTTCCATCTCTAGTAAGGCTAGCTAGGAAGGAGGGGGCGATGGTCAGCAATTTCTATTCAAAAAGAGTGGAGGAAGTCACATGGATGCCGAGTTTTAGAAGATATCTTTCGAATGGGGAATTCGAAGAGTTGTTGCTTATGCTTGAGTTGTTATCAAAGTTGTCTCTTCTTACAGAAGCAGACTCCTTGAGATGGTTCAAGTCTAAGACAGGTTCTTTCTCAGTTAGATTATTTTATCATCTCCTGAGTGCGTCGGCCTAAAATGCAGAGGTGGCATCAATGGCTTTCATATGGCACTATAGTACTCCTTTAACGGTGGCGGCTTTTGGTTGGCTAATAGGCAGGAACAAAGTGCTAACAATAGATAATCTTGGCAAGCGGAACATGCATCTCCCTAACGTTTGCCTGATGTGCTTCAAAGATGCAGAATTTGCGGATCACTTATTCATTCATTGCGTATTTGCTAGGAAGGTATGGGGTTTGCTCCTCTAATCTTTCAGGGTTCTATGGGTATTCTCGAAGTCGATGAAGGATCTTCTCATAGCTTGGCACGGCGGGGGGATAGGGAAAAAAGGGAAAAGTGAGTGGCAATTAAGTTTTTTAGTGTCCCTTTGGGCGATATGATGGGAAAGAAATCAACGTTGCGTCAACAACAAAATGAGTGGAGCAGTGCAAGTGTTTAAAAGGGCAATTCTTAATAAGAAGGATTGGGGTGCAGCTTAGATCTTTCAATCTTCCCTTTTTGGCTTTTAAAGGGATTTTGTCTACGAGTTGTTGTACTTTTGTATATTTGTATATTTGTAGGTTCTGGCTTCGGCCTTTTTATATTATATCATCATTGTTTGAAAAAATGGACTCCATTACTTCGATAGTAGAATAACTAGTGTTGCAGTACGAACATACATCTCTCCACATTAGTGGCATTCCAAGCTTGGTCATCCCTCTTTAAGTAGTTTGAAGAGTCTTTAATGCAGGGGCATTTTCACACTGGGCTCGAGTGGGGTTGCCTGTGGGATGCAGGGCACACTAGGGGTGGGCGGCCTGTGTGAGGGGAGTTGGCTCATGTGAGGCGGTACCCATGTGATTTGGGGCCCACGAGGGGTGTTCGGCCGAGGTCCTAACCCATGAGACGTGGAGCCTGAGCTATGAGATAAAATGATTAATTCGCCACACTCTATCAGTTCGAGCTAATTCATGCAGGTGCATTTTCATATCGGGCTCGAGTGGGGTTGCCTGTGGGATGCAGGGGCACACTTGGGGTGGGCGGCCCGTGTGAGGCGGGTGGCTCATGTGAGGCAGTACCCATGTGATTTGGGGCCCACGGGGGGGGGGGGGGGGGTTCGGCCGAGGTCCTAACCCATGAGATGTGGGGCCTGGGCTATGAGATAAATGGATTGATTCGCCATGCTCTATCAATTTGAGCTTTCAGAGCAAGTGGTTAATTGTCCGCCATGCTCTAATAGTTCGAGCTTTTAGAGCAAGTGGTTAATTGTCTTACATCAATCTAGTTCCATTATTGTCGCGTGTGTCTAGATTAGAGTGTTGAGGCTTGTGAGTTACGTAAGCACTATAAAGTGTCGCTTCTTCCTCGTGTGGACAAGAGAAGCAATTAACATTTTTATGCAATACATTATGATATTTAGGGTCCAGATCATCTTACTGGTTTATTTGCTTTCAAGTACTTCATTATTTTTGTGGATGATTATTGTCGTATGACATGGCTATATTTGATGAAACATTAGTCATAAGTGTTTTATTGTATTAAAGAATTTCATATGGAAGCACAAACTCAATTCAATTCTAAGGATTGTGTTCGATGTTCAGATAACGTTGTGGAATATTTATCTCATGACTTTAACTCATATCTTTCATCTCATGGCATTATTCACCAAACTTTATGTACACACACACCATAACAAAATGGAGTAGTTGAATGTAAGAACTGTCATTTACTTGAGGTTGCAAGAGTGTTGTTCTTGAATATGAAGGTTACTAAAATATTTTAGAGTGATGCAGTTTTTACAGTAGGGTACCTAACAAGTCAGATGCCTTCATCGGTCCTAGATTGAAAATCACCATTGTATCTTGTGTCCTCAAATTCTTCTCCACTCTATTCCTCCAAAGGTGTTCGATTGTGTGTGTTTCGTACATCAGCTTGATTATGTTCATGACAAGTTTGAACCAATAGCTATCAAGTATAATTTTCTCAAGTATTCCCATACCCAATGGGAATACAAATGTTATTGTTGAGACTGTTTAGAAAAGGGCCTTTTTAAAATATGGGATAGAATAAGGGCCTATTTACAATTTTATGAAGTTAGCCTTGCTCGTGGTAGCGTCGGGCAAGCTACCCCTTTAGTTATCAAAAGGCCTACTTTACAAAGGGAATGTCATTTCCCGGGAACCTTGCAACCTTGTGGTTCCCAGAGTTGGTAGCAGACGGTTTGGACAATGGTTGTGTCCTTAACCCAGTCAGCGACACATCCCCTCTTTTCCTTTCCTCCAAACATTTTCTTTTCTTCTCCTTTCTCCTTCTCTTTTTCTTCTTCTCTCTACCTTTCCCTCTAAGATTTATTTCTCTTTTCTACTTGGTATCAAAGCATGTTCTTGCATTAATTGCAAGTTTCATAGGAGGGGCCCACTGCTAACGTCATCATGCCATATGGGTGATCTCACCATTAGATGGTCCCTTGAAGAAGAAAAGTAAGGGATCTAGCAGAGAATGTTTTTTAGAAGAATTGCTGTGATGTTTGGGTAAGTATTTGCTATTTTTTACTAAATAAGAATTGAATAAAAGGGGACCTGATTTGGTTTATTGTGTGTGCCATTTTTGAAGTTTTGTTTTGTGGGTTTTTTTTTTTTTTTTTTTTTTTTTTTTTTTTTTTTTGTGTGTGGAACTTTTCCATATTGATTTGATGTGGCTAATGTTGAGATATAAGAGTTTTATAATGAGATCTATTAAGGGTGGTGGCGTATAACCCTATTTGAGCCCGTTTTTTGTTGAGTTTTTTTTGTTTAGTTTTTTTGTTAAGCCCCTATGAAATTCAGGGCTGCATTTTTTGCTATTCTTTGGAGAATAGAAGGAGCTATTTCTATGAGAAGATGTCTACTACCAATGGTTCAGAGGTTACTTCTAATGTTTTTGAGACCTCAAGTTCCATACCAACTATGGTGTTTATAATAACAATCCTAGAGAGGAAATCATAACAGTAAAGTTGGATGGCACTAACTTCCTTAAATGGTCTCAATCTGTCAAGATGCATATTGGCAAGCAAAGAAAACTAGGTACATGAATGGTCGGCTGAAGGAACTAGTTATTGATGATTCTTTGTATAATAAGTGGGAGCAAGAAAACTTGCGGTGATGTCTTGACTAACTCTATACAATCTCATATCAGTAAAAGAATCTTGTTCCTGCATACAACTAAGGATAGGATAAAGTTACTAGAACTTATTCCCAATGGCAGAATATTGCTTGTGCTATCAGCTATGCTAGAAGGCTGCCACTCTTTATCAAGGAAGAAGAGTTTGGCTACCTATTATTCCACTCTTCAGGGTCTATGGGAAGAGTTGGATCATTATCAATTATTATAATGGGATACTAATGCTGATAGAAAGAGGCATGAAAAACGAGTCGAATAGAATAGAATATTTCATCTCTGTTCACAACTTAATTGATTGGTTAAGCAAAGTGGAAAAAATTTTGAATACAAGAAAATCACATACAATCGAGGTTAAATTAGTAGCTATGAAGTTAATGAGGACATCACTTCACGTACACCTTTGTGTACGTATCAGAGAAGGCGGGCTGCACCGATTTCTTTGTAGCTAGGCGAGTACCTGTAATCGTGCTGAAGACCCCATGTGCGAGCATCTGGAAGACCCCCCACTGGGAAGATGCACATAGGTTGCTTTATGGAGTGATCCAGATCGTTGGATTGGAGGGACATGACAATCGAGCCGTTGGATCGCATGATCGGGCCATTGATCGTGGATTTTTCACACTAGTTTTTCTTAGATTTTATCAGCTTATAAGATTTAATTTTGTTTATGTTATGTTTAGACACCATTATGAGTGTTTTTAGTTAGACAAGGGCTATTTTCGTCAAAACTCACAAAACATGGATTTTATTGATGGGAAACTGGTACTTGATCGTGATTTTATTGATGGCTCGACTACCCACACATATGCATCACGTGCCATCTTTCTTAGGCGTAAGAAGCGATGGCACGACACATGAATTCAAACTCTCGTTAATGAAACCTTTTTTGAGGAGCTCATCTACTTGCCTCTTCAACTTAGCATGCTCCATAGGGTTTACTCGATAATGAGGAAGGTTTAGTAGAGTCGACCCAGGGAGAAGATCAATGGCATGCTGGATGTTCCTCATGGGTGGAAGCTCGCTGATACCAAATTTGATGCAGGACCAATGTATGAACCAAATAACATGTGAGATCAAGTAGTAGAATTAAGACAATTAACAAAATAATACAAGCATTGCCATAATCATCACGAATCCCATGAAAACCAAAAGAACATCATGCATAATCTTAGCCTAAGTTACTAACATCGTCACACAAGATCATTAAATAAAAGGAAACTAGGATCTAATGGATGTTGGAACATCCAATTACTATAGCGTATAGTCTATTTCAAAGTAGAAGACTTAATACAACCTAGGGTAAAAATTATAGTTTAGGTAATTTGGAAAAGTAGGAAAGGGATTTTAGATTTAGGGTTAGAGTTTTGGGAATGGAAGAAAGGAGTTTTGATATATGGACTATGGAAAAGCAAAAGGGGCAAGGTGTGGCAAACCCTAAGGATTCACACGTGTGGCGCGGGATGGATGGGTTTAAGTCGGTTAAGGTTTGGATGGTAGATAGATAAGGGAAAGATGGGTTTAGGAGAAATGAAGGCTTAAGATAGGAGAATCGAAGAATTAGAAGAAAATACATTGATGGAGGGGAAAAGAGATGATGATGTGGGGATAAATGGAAACCTCACACCTCCGTTGATGAAGAGTAGCCTCACGCCAATCTCCCTTCCAAATTGCATGGAAGTATCTTCAAAACTCATGAAGATGGAAGAAGAAGAAAGCAAGAGCCTTCTCTCTCTCTCTCTCTCTCTCTCTCTCTAAACACAAAATCCAATGAGGGAGAGGCTCACATGCCCGCACTATTTTATAGCTCCAAGAAAGTTCAAAAATTACAATAAACACCATGTTTTGTGAATTTTGACGAAAATAGCCCTAGTCTAACTAAAATCAACTAAAAACACTCATAATGGTATCCAAACATAACATAAACAAAACTAAATCTTATACGCTGATAAAATCCAAAAAAAACTAGTATGGACAATTCACAATTAATGGCCCGATCATGTGATCCAACAGCTCAATCGTCACGTCCCTCCAATTTAACGGTCTGGATCACTCTATAAAGCAGCCAATGTGCATCTTCCCAGTGTAGGGTCTTCCAAATGCTCGCACATGCACATGAGATCTTCGGCACGATCACGGGTACTTGCCTAGCCACAGGGAAATTGGTGCAGCCCGCCTCCTCCTCTGATATGTACGCAAAGGTGTACGCGAAGTGATGCCCTTATTAGAAGTTTTCCACCATTCATTAGTATGATGAAAGTTCTTACCCGTGAATGACGCCATTATAATCAAATCGCATAAGCAATCCGTGTGAGCTGATCGCTTATGTCATCGCATAATCACACAAGCGATTGCTCAAACTTATGGTTTTTTTTTTTTTTTTTGAAAAATTAAAAAACTGAAAAAAAAAAAAAATCGTTAAAAAAAATGTCTAATTATTACAAGTGATTAGATTGGGTTATTTACCTATTTCGTTGTAGTTTGGCTGTTAGACCATCTATATGTTGAGTTATATTATATTATATATAACAAAACAAATGTAATCAATCAACAAGTTACACTAAGAAAGAATTAATTATTGAAAATTACAAACATAGAAATTGTATTAATAACTTGAATCTTGATGAGTTGATGCATACAATACAAGTTACAACTTATTACAATTTACAAGAAATTTGACTGTTGGCCATTATGCCATCGCATACTAGAGTATGTCATGGTTATGCCATTATGCCATCGCATAACCATTGCATACTTTAGTATGCCATGGCATACTTCCTGCATGGCATATACGATCGCACATGACAACACTGCAGCGTAACCTCTATCAAAGATGTCACTATCTCTGTCGAGAGAATAAATCGATATATGATGCACCGAGGAGTTCCATACATTGACAGCACGGGCAGGGTTTCATGAGTATGGAGATTAAAAGATATCAAGATATCTTAATGGTCTTAACCAAAACATAAAAAATGAATTGACATTCAAAGATGTATTTAAAATGTCTGATGTACATGTACTTGAATTAAAAACTGAGGAGATAATTAATTGAAGACTTGAGAGATGATCTGGTGCCCCATGAGGACCATTAACAACAATGTAGAAGCATACTAACTTCCCATGTAAAGCAAATACATGGCATCCGATGGGTTAAGGGACTTTGGGCCAACAATCAAAATTTAAGAAATACACCAACCTAAGGGAAGTGGTTATGGACGAGGGCTAATGCACTCAAGACAGGACAAAACAACACTCCTTTCACATGCTTTAAGTGTAGCCAACCAGGACATCATTCTTTTCACTATCTTGAACATTAGTCCACAGTTAAAGTAACTTCGCCCAAGAAAGGAAAATATGTTCAAGACACTTCTAATTGTATGCAAATTAAAGCCAAAGATGACACAAAATATGAAGAAAATGCATATGATGATGGGGCGCATGTTGGGGAAAATGTAGCATATGTGTAAGGCGATAGGAACGAGTCGGTTATCTAACAGACCATACTATTGATGCCTCGAGTGATTGATGAGGGGCAATGGTTGTGATACAATATCTTCTGGACCACTCACACTTCTTGTGAGAAGATATACAGGATTCTGGTAAATAGGGGAGTAGTGAGAACATTGTCTCACAAGAAATACTAGATAAATCAAAACTTAAAGAACACAAGCATCCACATTCATACTAGATTTGTTGGTTAAAAAAAGGGGAAGAAAAATTTGTTAACTCCAAATGTTTAGTTTCTTTCTCTATTGGATCTAAGTACAAGGATGAAACGTGATGTGACGTGATCCCATGGAAGCATGCCATATTTTGTTGAGACCATAATTGCGAGACCAAAATATGGTGCATTTGACTCAGGCAAACACCTATTGCTTCGTCAAGGATGGTGTTAAATATCACATTGCACCTAATGAAACATCTTCCAACACCCAGAGTTGAAAAAGAAGGGATGAGAAATCGCTCGGTGCAGAAAAGTTTGAAGAGAAAAGCAAGGAGACTGGCATCATTTATGTCTTAATTGCTAAAGAAGACACAAACAAGTAAGATCCACCTCCTATCAAAGAGTTGCTTCATGAATATGAAGAAATGGTGCCCGAAAAACTCACAGCCCGGCTTCCTCCTATGAGGAACATTCAGCACCACTTGATTTAGTGTCTGATTCGAGCCCCCTGAACCTTGTGCACTACTAAACGAGTTTAGCCAAACACATTGAGCTCCACCGACAAGTGAATAAGTTGCTACAAAAGGATCTGATTTGGAAAGCATGTCACCATGTGTAGTTCATGCATTATTAACCCCTACGCACCACATGATTTAGTGTCAGATTTGAGCCTCCCGAAACTTGCGCACTACTAAATGAGTCTAGCCGAATACGTCGAGCTACACCGAACTAAGTTGCTACAAAAGGGTTTAATTCAAAAAAAAATATCAACATGTGTAGTTTATGAATTATTAGCCCTTAAGATAGATCTTGGAGGATGTGTGTGAACAGTCGTGTGATTAACCGGATTATTATCAATTACCGGTTTCCTAGCACATGTTGTAAGGAGAAAGGATCTTTTCAAAGATTGACTTCAGGAGAAAATATCGTCATATTCATATCCAGCTCAGAGACAGTTGAAGACCGTGTTTAAGACTTGAAATGGATTGTGCGAGTAGCTTCCGATGTCATCTAGCCTTTCAAATGAGTCAAGTGCTTTCATGAGGTTGATGACAAAGATTCTCCTCCCCTACATGGGGAAGTTCTTAGCTGTTTCTTGTGATGACATTTTTGTTTTTAGTCTCGGTTCATCTGTTCACCTTGATCACTTACGGAAAATATATGATGTACTATGGAAAGAGTCACAATATGTTAACTTGAAAAAGTGTTTCTTCCTTGTCGATAGTGTTGTGTTTTGGAAGTATCTTACGTCTGCAAAAGGGATCAAGTTTGACCAGGAAAAAATCAAGGTCATTACGAAGTAGCCCATCCCATGTACCCTTTAAGAGGTATGTTCTTTCCATGGCTTGGCAATATTTATCGGAGATCTATCCAGAATTTTATTACTCTTATTGCACCAATCACCGAATGCATGCGCAGAGGGATGGACGAATGTTGCTTTAGTATCATAAATAAGAAAATGACGGAGGCTCTAGTTCTTGCACTTCCGAACTTTAACAAAATCTTTGAAGTGGAAACAAAACTTCGAAAGTTGGCATTTACACGACGTTGAGTCAAGAAGGCAAGCCGATTGCTTTCTTTAGAAAGAAGCTTAATGATACATGAAAAAACTATTCCACATATAATCTCGAGTTCTATGCAATGGTCCAGGTCTTACAACAGTGGAAGCATTACCTGATTCATCAAGAATTCATTATATACTCAGACCAAGAGGCATTGAGATCTCTCAACTCTCAGAAGAAGCTTAGTGCTCGTCATGCAAACTGGATGGTTTTTCTACAAAAATATACTTTTCTTTTGTGTCATAAAGCTAAAAGTCAGAACGAAGTGGTAGATGCTTAAGAGTAGGATGGTTGTTCTATTAGGAACACGTTCGGGATATTCAATAACAGTAATGGTGGCCATAACGGCCAACCTTATGACTATTATGGTGTTATGGCCCTATAACGGTCAAAAGATTTTTAAAGGAATAAGCTATATTGCCCCCGTAACGGCCGTTAGTTCAAAATGGCATTATAGCCCCATATCGCAAAATGGTTACCACTATTACTGTTGTGTAATAGACTAACAACCATTATGGCTGTTAAGTAATTGTTTTTTAATACCATGCACATGCCATGGAGATCATAGGAATTGAGGCATTAAAAGAACGATACAAGAAGGGCCCCATTTTTTAGAAGGTGCTCGACGGATGTGTGGATGGCTGATATTCAAGGTGTGAATTCATCTCGCATAATGGATATTTATTCAAGGATTCGCACTTATGCATTCCCAAATGATCGTTGACAGAGAAGATCCTATCTAAGTTATGCAGAGGAGAATTTTGTGGACAATTTGGAAGAAATAAAACATTAGCCATGGTGGAGTAAAAATACTATTGGCCTCACATACCTTGTGGCGTTGAACAGTTCGTAGCACAATGTTGCCAGTGCCAAGTCTCCAAAGAACATGGGCCTTTATATGATGCCTCCCATTCCAATGGCCCTGTGGGTTGATATTTCCATGGATTTCATTATGGGTCTTCCTAGGATTCAAAAGAGGGGTAGATTTGATTTTTGTTGTGGTGGACTGTTTTTCAAAATAGTCCACTTCATTTAATGCAAAAGGATGATGAACACTACACATATCGCCTACATATTCTTTCAATGATTGTGCGATTGGATGGGATACCAAAAACAATAACTTCAGACCATAATTCGAAGTTTGTTATAACATTTCTGGTGCAGTTTATAGATGCGATTGGAGACTGAGCTTCAATTATCTAGTGCATATCATCCTCAAACAGACGGCCAAACCAAGGTAGTTAACATTTTTTTTTTTTGAAAGCAACGGGGGAAACCAAGGTAGTTAACATGACCTTAGTAACCTCTTAAGGAGTATTGTAGATGACAATATATCTCAGTGGGACTTGGCTTTACCTCAAGCGAGTCTTCTTACAACAACTTAGTAAATCATACCACTGGCAAATCCCATTTCAGATCATAAATAGGAGAAGTCCACATCATGTATTATAACTATCATCAATATAAGATCAAGTGAGCGAAAATTGTTGATGCTTTCGCCAAGCACACAACCGACGCTGCAAGCTTAGATGAAGAACTTTGAAAAGAACAATGCCAGGTACAATGACACATTGGTGAAGAAGATAAATAAAGAAGATGACTTAATTATGGTTTATTTCCGTAAAGAAATATTTTCAAGGGGAACTTACAACAAGCTCAAGTCTAAGATGATTAGGCCATGTTGAGTCAAGAGGAAGTTGAGTGGCAGTGCCTATGAGATTGAATTACCAGATGACTTAGATATCTCATTGACTTTCAATGCGGCAAATTTATTTGAGTACCATGGTGCGGTGTCTGACGTGCAAGATGAAGTCATTGTCGATATGGATAAGTAGTTCCCAAGGAAAAAGAAGGGAGAAGTTGAACAAGTGTTGCGCGTGAAGACTACTAACACTCAATGGGGATAATACAAGCAACCTTGGTTAAATGAAAGAACAAGCTATATTCTAAATGCACATGAATCACAGGCAACAAATTGAAAAGATTGGGTGAAATCTACTATTTGTATGAGGTGTCCAACTCGCCGAAGTCGAGTTCTTTCCAAACCGGGGAGAATGATGTAGGCCCACAACCCACTTTAGGGCCCAACATATACTGATTTTGAGTTGTTTGTTGCAAAAATTGAGGCCCAAAAGTCAAAGATCCCATTTGCCATTTATGGAAGATAGGGAGGCAAATGTGAAAGATATGATTGAAGATTTTGGGGGTATTTATTCGATTTGCTTTAACTATTTTAGGCCAATATTTATTGGTAGAAATGTTATTATCTTAAATAAATTATAGGTTGATTTGAAATCAACTGAGATTGATTTGAAATAAATTTAAATAGTTGGGGGATATTCATTAAAGATTCATGACGATTGTCCTTAGAGTTTAATGCAGGGGGGAGGGGGGTTGGGGCTTAAGTATTAGAAGATAAGTTTGATATCAATAAAGCACCCTACTCAAATATTCTTATGAGTGTACTCTTGTCCAGTTATTTGCAATTCAGGTGTCCAGATCTCATCGACTCAATAATTGGGTTGCACCACATCTGTAACAAGCACTGTATGACATAGGAAATCAAAACATTCAACTGCCAAATAATGCAGTCACCAAAACTGCAATGGCTTCATGAATGGAATTAAAAGAACTACACAAACTTCAGCCAGAACCAAAGTTCTTACTTCTTCATCATGAAAGTGAATTGCAAGATGAAGAATTTTTACCAATTCCCTATACAAAACAAAACACCGTAAATAGAATCCTTGGCAATCACCACCCAAAAGAAGAGATACGAAAAAAGAAACAACCAAGACATACCAAACACAACAAATCTGTGTCAAACTGTCAATTGAAAAACACGACTTTTCCAATTTCCACTTCTTTCTTTCTATTACTGAACTTAATTTATCAGCAAGCAAGAGCAGTTTATCAGCAAGCAAGACGTACAAATCCCCAAACACAATACCCATTAGCAGCCTATCAATAAATAAATAAAACAACTAAAATGCATAAAATTCGAAGGAATTGGATAAGCTAGCAATGGCCTTACCATATCCACAACCGCTTGACTGTTGAGGAATTCGAAAACCCCATCACTTGCAACAATGAAGAACAGGTGGTCCGGCGTCAGATGAACAATCGACACCTCAGGATCAGCAATCACGCCGATCTTCTCAGCAGTTGCATCTCCCACACTCCTCGTAAACGCCGTCCCAGGATACATCCCATTCTGCACCCACAATCTCGGCGGGTCACCCTCATCACTTTCTTCATCACCCCAGCTCTGGATATCTGGATCCTTGACCCCTTCCACCTGATCAATGGTCAAAACTCTGGCCCCACAAAGCTTCACCCGCTCATACTCATCCCGCCGAAATGGTGTCTGATCGATTGAAAGATCCTGGGCTAGAACAGAATTACCACTTCTAACACCCATCACGGCCCTTGAATCACCGACATTTGCGACGACAAGAGTGTTCCCGCTAACAAGAACGGTAATCGCGGTAGTACCACTCAGTGAATCATCAATCTCACTATCATGGAGTTCAGAATTAGTAGCTAAAAATGCCGAATCATAAGCTTTCTTAGGATCATCTGACAATGTGGGGTCATTTCCCAAGATATTAACCAACCTATCCCTGACGAAATTTGAACACTGAGTGCCGAACTGACCGTGCCCATCGAACACCCCAAAGAAATGGAGATTCGGGTTACCTTGGACTCGGGTATGAATGCAGAAACTGTCCTGATTTTCCTTATCGGGAGAGTCAGGATAGTATCCACGCTGTGTGAGGAATGAGTATTGCAAATGGAAGTTGTGAGAAGGAACGGGGACGAATCCTATTGAGCTTTCGGTGAGTATGTGTCGGTGATTTTCAGGGATGCTGGTGGTGGAATGTGGGCCTATGTCTCTGTAATCTTGGCCCTCCTCATCAGATATTGACGGCGTGCAGTGGCAATAGCACTTTCCATGAACACAACCCATGTTTCTGAAAATTCACAAAAGGCAGCAACAAGTATGGGATTGTTTGTATGATTGTTTCAGTTATTGATGGAAGCAACAAAATGGGTTTTCTTGATAAATGAAATTTCCATTTTTACAAAAGGATTTCTGCACAAAACCCGTGTCTGCAAACAGAATTCAAGATCAAAACGGTCGAAAACAGAGGCTTTGATTATGATTTTTATCTAGGTTTTTTTCTTAGAGGTGTTGGGATGTTTACACGAGTTTCTCTGCAGAACATCCAATCCGAACAAAAAAAAAAAAAAAAAAAAAAAAAAAAAAAAGAGTAACAAAATGCAACAAAATCTTCAAAAAAAAAAAGAATATCAGCTTCTGTTGGTGATAGGAATCATGGGTCCTTGAGAGAGGAGTTTTCTGGCTATTTTCACATGAGTTTTCTGCAGAAAACCCATATGACAATATGGATGGAAAGCCTAAAGAAAACAGAGAAATAGTATCTCAGGGAGGAGGTTTTCTGTTGTTTCAAGAAGATTATCTACAGAAAATTCGTGTATATCTCAAGAACGGCGTTTGTAAAGGCTATAACACTAGAAACGAAGGTTTGATGAATGGTGAAATGGGTTTCTACGAGAGAAGTTTGTATGATGTTTCCAGATGGTTATACACAGTGAGGGTTGAAAGAGGAGGTTTTCTGATGTTCCAAGGCCATATACAGAAAAAAAACGGTATATGTCCCGTGAGCAGAGGATACGAAACCTTTTAAACACTATAAATAACAGTCCAGACCGAAGGGTTTGGGGAATGATGAAATGGGTTTCTTCCAAGGCAGGAGTTTCCGGAGTTTCGTAGGCGTGTGGAGAAGGTAAGGTAAGGTAATATACAGAAGAAAAAAAAACTAGTGTTCGTGGTGTTTCACGAAGGCTATATACAGAAAATCGGTGTATATCCCAGTAGCTGAGCAAACAACGCTTACAACACTAGAAAGAGAGGGTTCGGGGGAATGCTGAAATGGGTTTCCGCTGTTTTGGCTTTTTAATATAACAAAACAAAATAGTTTTGTGGTGTCTCAAGAAGAGTATATACAGAAATACCGTGTATGTCCTGAGGGCAGAAAATAGTACATATTGGCTTTTCTTTTTAAAGGTAAATCTTTAGGCTTTAGGTGAATAATGGAATGATGTTTATTGCGAGTGGGAGAGATTGTGATGGGTTTGCATGAGGTTTTCTGCACAAAAAGACATGTTTGCTATAAAGAGAGGTGTAAGGAAGAGTTATTTGATACTCTGGTAGAGTGCAATGCTCCATACTCATGCCCACGTAAATGGTGAATGTGCCATATATTTACCTAAAATAGAAGTGTCCAAATAATGGACCTATTGCGAATGGTTTATGTCCCCAAAGATCAGATTGCTTAGATGATTATAACCTCGGATCAATGTACATTTGCTTGTTTGACGTGGACCATTGGATGTTTTCCATTTTAATATGTCCACCAATCAAGCATTTAGGATCATAAGATTATTGTAATTTTTGGGTCATAATCCATTTTTAGTAGACCCACTAATTGGACAGCTACATTTGGTTTTCAAGTATGCTGAGTCTATGCTATATGAGTGGATGTGTATGAAGCATATCACACTATCCCTGAGTATCAGAGCTTTTCCAATCTGAAAACCCTAAGAAAATTGAGGCCATACACACCATTAGTGGGTCCCACATGCAGCTAGTTGCACTGAATTCTCTTCTACAACAGTGGTGGTAGAGGAACTGGACCTTAAGAAAAGGACTTGCTTTTGTACCTACCCAAAAGCAACGATCTTTGTAGGGGTGGTGTTGAATTTTGTGAGAAAAGATTGGATTTTCAGGTATGATGATTTATATTTTATTTATATTTTATGTATTTATTTATTGTGGAAAGAGTTCTTTTGTGCACTAAAGCTTGAGTGAGTATTCTTGTCCAGTTTTCCATTGAGATGGGTCTGTGGATTACTTTAAGTGGGCCATGGGTCTTCATCAGCAAGTCGTCGCTTGAACTGCAGGATTCTGAACTTGTGTTGCCATACATAGCTAATCTAAGCCATTTAATTGATAGTCCTTGATGTGAAGGGTGGATGGATAGAAAAGCTTCCAGATTGGAAGGTTAGCACCTTTATTTATACCAACGGCGTAGGACTTGATGGTTACTCTTCAAAAAGCATATGTATCATAATAGCCTGAAGATCAAAGGGCTGTACTAGATTATACATCTGTATCAAGCTGTTCAATAATTTTTTTATTAGATTGTAACATGTTTGATTAGGCAATTGTATAGCTATTCTTACAATAAGAATTTATTAAAATAGCTTGTTTCTTTTCTATAAGAGGATAATTTTCCCTCTTAATGAAAATCATTAACCATTTCTTCATATAGCATGGTATCAAAGCGGAGAGTCAAGTGTTCAAATCCGGGGGCACAAATATGCCTCTGTAGTATATTCTTAAACTAAGAGTCATTATTTATGGTACGAGTAAGGGTCCTTCCACCCTTGCTCAATATGTTCTCGTGCAGTTGTTTATGGTGTGAGTGAGTATCCATCTACCCTTGCCTAGTATGCTCGCATACGATTGTTTATGATGTGAGTGAGTATCCCTCCACCCTTGCCCAATATGTTCCATGTAGAGTTCCACCACACATGTGAGGGAGTGTTAAAGTCCCTTAATATACATTGATACATTATCCTCTAATAGCTCAAGCTTTTAGAGAAAGTGATTATTTGACAATAATCTTCTACTTTAGGTAATTTTTGGGTAATCATCTATCTAAACAAAGAAGGAAGGGATCACTGTCCTTGATCACTAAATTGGGGTCCACTTGCACATACTCTTGTGCATCACCAAAGTATGAGTACCTAGAATTCCTCCTTATAACAAGGATTTTAGTTGTCCATGAAAAACTATAAATAAATATAAATATATACATAGGATTTTGCTATAGTCCTCACCTTCAAAGTGAAATTAGCAATATCCCCAAAGTTTTGAATGACAGGTGGATGCCCAATCAGCATTGAGAAGGTTCATTCAATAGTATCAATGGAAGTAAGCCATGATGCAAAAATCACATGAATTGAATGAGCCTAACCCTTCAAGGGAGTCAAGTTGTTACAATCGTTCATTGTTTATAGTCATAAATCAATTCAATTAAATTGGACCACTCGTGTGATTGAGGATCTAGATTTTGCACATGTATGTGTGAGTAGGATGCACGGGCGTATATGACTCAAGGGTTGATTGAATTATTGATGTCCCTTTCCTCGAAATATACAGATGGGAGATTGCGATCGAAGATCAGAGTCATCATGGTCACCAAAATTACACTCTATTCAAGCGACTAGTAAAAAGGAAAGGAGGCTAATCATTTTGAATGAGTTCTTTTTGCCTTGTGACAATAGACATGAGTCTACAGACTTAAGGACTTGTCCTTTCACCAACGCTTTAAATTCAAAACAATTCTAAAATGAACAAAGTTACCTAATCAAATTAAATAAGGCAAAATGTTGCTGATTTCATTAGATATTGTAAAATGATGTTTATTACAATTGACAACTTGTGAAACAATTAATTGAATAAATAAAATGAAAATGGATAAATACCTGACACATCTTTTAGAATAGATGAATTGAGGTGGGTGTGATCAACCAAATCAAAACTTAGATGATCATGATTTACAACTTAAGGTTACAGAAAGACTATCTCTACTCCTAAAGTAATGTAGCGAGAGTTGCTAGGTAGTAGCTATATACTAATCTAAGATATGTTAGGAAAAATAAAGGAAAGATAAATAAAAAAATAACCTGATGTGTTTGGCATAGGGCCTTGAGCTCTTCTTTGATTACTCATTTTATAGCTTCTCAAGGATGTGAAAGCCTCGCTAGGATTTTCTTGGTTGCTTTTGGATCCTTTACGCTTATATCATTGGGATTTCGGGATTGTCGGCTTGCATTGGAGAGAAAGAATCCCAACCCAACCTAGATTTGTTGGCTTCCTGGATCTTACTTTGTTGCAAGGTGTTTGTGGTCCATTAGGGATGGGCCTACATCTGTCAAAATTCCTCTAATTAAGACAACTAGATTTGGGGCTAGATCTAGATCAATCTTAACCATTGTGTCTCTAATGACATTTTATTAAATGGACTTAGCTAGAGGTCACCAAAAGGTGTCAGATAGTTTAGATCAGGACTCCTTTGACATTTTCATCATTCAGTGCAGGGTGGCTTTGTATGTTGGGAACAATGGATGGATTGGATCTATCATATCCTAACCCCCCAGGTTCATAATCAAGATGCGACTCTATGGGCATCTGGGTACTCTCTCTATCTTTTCCTATCCTTGATTTGTCGGGTGTATTAGATCTTGCCTTCTCATCCAACTCTCTCATTGTCATTGTCCTAATCAATGGGCGACTTTGGATTATCCGATGAGAATTTATCTCCTAATTTAAGTTCAGACCCAAACTAGATTAGCTTGGACATGGGTTTGATCTCCTGATGTTCAAAACATTCTCGATTGCAATTGCTTCTTCAAACGTCTCTGGGGAGATCTCTCATTTTGGAAGGATTATAAGAGACAACCCCACTAAGGATATCATCTATAAAATCATGGTGGATTTGTTCCTCGGCAAGTCATTTATAAATGTGCCTAGGACGTTTCCTCATAAATGGGCATGATGATCAAGGTCGCGTGGCGTGGGACGATTTGCTCCCCAAAAGGCATCCATAAGGGCTTATGCTTTTGTATTTATGGCAGAATGCTTATCGCCGAAGGAAACATGAGCAACAATACTCTCAAGTGAGAGTATGCTTTACACCAGTTGCAGACTTGTGGTGTCAACACATGGTGGATATTGATCGGTCCATATAAGGCAGCCGAAAATGGGTGTAAACAATGCCCACCATGTCCCTTTGTATCGAGAGGTGATTGGGACGTATGACACATGGCAGGACACAATTAGGGCCTAGCCATTATGGTTTCACGCAAAATTAATGCTCTTAATGAGCAGCAGCCTAAGCTCAAAAGCTTAGCTACTATTTATTATCTGGGTAAGGACAAAATATTACAGTTTGATCTGCCTCATTATTGAATGTTAGATTATTATGGGGGCCGATCTTTGTTGCAACTTTATTCCTCACTCGGGCCTGCTTGATCAGCGGCTAGTTCTTCACTCATAGATTCCCACAACGTCGAATAGTGTTTTTTCAATTATCGGTTGTTAATTGAGTTTTTGCTTTCATGACCATTTATATCTTCTAGAAAATAAGTGTCACCGCGTAGGACCTTCTTTACTCTTAGGAGTCCTTCCCACGTTACCTTCCACTTTTCGTACATTATATCCTGTCGTACCGATCAAAAGTCTTATTTTCTGTATGATCTCACCCTCAGCAAAGCTCTTCTCTTTCACCTTCTTATTGTAAGCCCTGACCACTTTAAGCATGTGTACTATGAGATTATCCAAAAACTGCAACCGTACATAGTTCAACTCTTCCAGTTCCATGAGCATGGACTCTTTGAACTCTTTTTGGGTCAAATTATGCTGGTGCACCACCCTTAGGGAGGAAATATTAACTTTCATGGGAAATATTGTGTCATGTCCGTAGGTTAAAGTGAAAGGTGTCATTTTGGTACTTGTCCTTTGTGATGTTTTGTAGCCCATAGTACCTTGAATAATGTTATATGCCACGACTGTGGAACATGCTATAAAGGGTCATGCCTCGACATGCTTGTCATCTCTTTGTCGTAGTTCATGCAATCTTTTTGAATCATTGGCCAATATTAACTGTGTCTTTGAATCAACCTTTACATCTTAAGACCTGCTTGGTTAGCTCCACAAATGCCTTCGTGTACCTCCCCCATGACTACCATGGCCTCATTTTGTTTTAGACATATGAGGAGAAGGTTGTCTACCCCTTTCCTGTATAATTCATTTTCTAGGATCAGGTAATGGAGGGAGATCCGTCGTATTGACCTTTCAGTTCTCGTACTTGGCGTCATTAAATAACGCACAACGAAAATCGCTAATCGCTGGTGATGAGCTCCAATCATGCTACCTTTAGGCGAAAGGCCTCTATTGTGTTGAAGGTAATGAGCATTTCTGAACTATGAGAAACCTCTCTGATATTATTTTGGGAAGCTTAAGCCCTGATGCAATCTATGCCATTTCGTTGGCATCTTCATTTTGCACTCGAGGAACGTGCCCCAAAGTAACCTCGACGAATTCGTCTAATAATTATACAACAGTCTTATAGTATGGTAACAATGCCCAGCTTGTGCACTTAAAATTTCCTGAAAATTGATTCAAGACCAGTAATGAGTCATCACTGATTTCAACAGTCCTGGCTCCTAACTCCAAGAGGATATCTAGGCTGATAATAAGTGCCTTGTATTCAGCTTGATTGTTAGTACAGTCAAACTAAAGCTGAAATGCATATTCCTCCCTTCTTTTAGTGGGAAATAATGATTATTCCTACTATGGAGGAATGCTCTGTTTGGGATTCATCGAATGTGAGTCGTCATGGAACCAGGTGGACAATACTTATCTCTAGTTCCTTCAACATAATCTAATCATCGACCCTCATGGGGTGGTCAGCCAAGAAATCTGCGAGTGCATGACCTTTGACAACCTTCTAGGGATATACTGGAAAGAGAACTCTGATAAGGCGAGGATCCATTTCCCCATCATCCCCCTCAAGATTGGTCGTGTAAGCATGTTCTTGATTAAATCTATAGATGAGATGACATAGATTGTGCTAGTCATGAAATAGTGACAGAGCTTTATTGTAGCAAAATACAACATCGTACAAAGCTTCTCGATGGCCAAATACCTTTTTTCAGTGTCATGCAGTGTTCTGGATAAGTAATAGATGACTTGCTCTTTCCTGTCATTGTTTTCCTGCACAAGTAACACCCAACTAATTCTTCTATGGCTGAGATGTATAGATGAAATGGCCTATCCTTGGTGGAATCATAACAGGAGGCTTCCTAAGTTACTCCTTTAATTACTTGAAAGTGGCCTGATATTCTGGTTTCCAAACAAATTCATGGCCAACCTTAGGAGAAGGGATCGATCTTCCCTACTAAGTTTGAAATGAATCGACACAAAAAATTCACTTGCCTGGTAAACCTTTGTACTTCCTTCCTGTTTTTAGGTGTTGCTTTTAGGATTGCTTGTACCTTATTCTAGTTAACCTCTGTGAATTGTTGATGCACGAGAAACTCTAAGAAATTTCCAACAGAGACTGCAAACATGCATTTTAGAGGATTCATTTTCAGCTAGTGGTTCCTCGTGCGCTCGAAAGATCTTCTTGGATCAGTAAAGTGGTTTCCAAGGTCAGCCGATTTTACTACAATATCGTCGATGTATACCTCCATGAACTTGTTAATCATGTCATGGAAGATGACATTCATGGCCCTCTGATAGGTAATGCCTGCATTCTTGAGCCCAAAAAGCATTACAACCCAGCAGTAGGTCCCAATTACTCCAGGGCACTGGAATATTGTCTTTAAAACATCATCTTCGGCAATGAAGATCTTATTGTATCCTGAATGGTTATCCATGAAAGACGTGATCTTGTGTCCTGCAACCTTATCAATTAGTTGATCTGTTGTGGGCATAGGATACTCGTCCTTTGGTATACAAGATTCGGGTTCCTAAAGTCGATGCAGATTCTCAACTTCCCATTTTTTATCACCATCATGATGTTCAAAATCCAGTCAGCATATTTAATCAGTTTAATGAACCTTGCTATTGTAATTCTGAGCCCACAACAAACTTGGATCAACTCTAGATATTAGTGAAATTACATGTATTATCTACCATGGCATGCAGAAGCTTAGTGGAGCTTTGAATTATGGCTAAGTCCTAGAGGGGGGTGAGTAGGCCTTTTTAAATTTCTTTACTAATTTATACAATTATGCACTACAAATAAAGAACATAGACTAATTAAGATACAATTAATTGAGCACAATAGTCTATGTGGGAGATAGATATTGTGTGCGTGCATGTGTAATCAATTAAGTGCCTAACATACAATCTAATTATGCATTCAACTAAATTAAACCATTCAACTCATAAATACAAATACAATAGCATGCTCAAATCACAATCATAAATACAACAATATATAGTGGTTCGACTAATTGCCTACTCTACTCCTAGTGGACATACTCTCCTCAAGTGTACTGGATTTCACTATCTCAGAAGTTTCCAATAAATTTACCTCTAACCTTTACAGTGGTTTTACAAGTTTATAACAAACCTACACATACACACTCATGTCGATGGACTACATACATACCCATGTCGGTGAAGGTCCTACACAGAGACCTACACGCACTCACCCGTGTTGGTGAAACACTTTTTCACCTGTGTTGGTGGCTCCCGCGTAGACTTAATTGGTTTTCTATTGGTTAATCAATAACCTCAGTCATAATCTTAGGACCTACATACACTCCCACTGGAGGTAGCCCTACATAAGGACCTACACGTTTACACCCACGTCGGTGGCCTACGTACACACCTATATTTGGTGGCGCTATGGTCTTACATAAGAACCTACGTGAGTTTGGGTTACAAACTATATATTTAATCCTACATAAGGAAATAGTATGTGGACTCTAAAATAATAACCTACTTGTTAGATTGAGGCCCATTGATGCACCTTCTTGAGATGCGTCTTCTCTTCTTGAATATGCTTCTCCTATACTCTCCCGATCTTTGATGCAGATGCTTCGGCCCCTATGATCAGTTACCTTATATATGATGTACCTATGAGACTACCAAGGTAATGAAAGAATGGGGGAATCTCTTAAACTAATGGATAGTTAGTTTTAATAAGGGGATTCACGAAGATAGGCATTCTAGAGGATGATAGACATGAGGATTTACCCATAAGATTAGTGTCTAATCTCTAGAGAATGCTTGAGATCATGATATTCTTAAAATGGAGTTTAGAATGCTTATTAGAGTGAATAATCACTAAGAAGATAGCATGAATCTCTTTGGGATAAAGCCTAAGAGCAATGGTAAGGCTTGAAATACACTAGGGTCTCTAAAACACCAAATTTTATCATTTGCACAAAGATCTGAATGTAATATTTATAAAGAAAAATCTCTAACGAATCTCTAACTGCTAGATCATTGATCGATCGATCGAACATTCGATTAATCAAACAAGTCCCTATTTTCCTGTTAAGCTTGCTCGGTACTTTTAGTCGATTCGATCGATCGAATAGGGACTGTCGATCGATCGATCGATGATTCAATTGACTTCGATCGAAGGATTGTCGATTCGATCGACAGAACTCAGAGTTATGTTATTTTAGATTTTTGTTTAACAACATCTCTAAACCTCTTTTAAGCTTAAGTAAACATGTTCATTTAATGTCTAAGGCTTGGGTTAGATGAATCAAATGTTTACCTATGGAACAAAATATCTAGAGGTAGGGTGTTTTGGAACTTAAGGGGTTTAAGGTTAAGTTTATGAAGGCACATCATGTTTACTTCTTGTCTTTAGGCCTTTATGCTTCAAGTCTTCGAATCTTCGGTCTTCAATGTCTTCCAATGAAGGCTCAATCGACTCAAGACTTCCTAACTCATGTCATTGGCAAACCAATGTACTAACCATTAGAAATTTGGTCTAACTGCTTGTTAATCCCGAAGCACTAAGCTAGATGACTCGTCATAAAGGTGCGGACCATTATTCCTAGGTTGCCGTTTATCAAGTCTTAGGTTTCAGTCAATGATTTTTTCTTGTGAATATGTAAATTCATGCCAACTTGTGTATCTTCTGACTTTTATTTTATAAAATGTCATTTCCAACGTAGTGACACTTATGTGTTCGATGAAATGCCTGAAGGAGTGAATTACTAGATTTAAGGTTCATGCTTTATTCTCGTAATTACTGTTGTTAGTTAGCTAGTTTTGTCAGAGATTTAGGACTACTTGAGTAGTTGGGTTAGTCGGCAAATCGCAGAATACGGGGGTGGCCCAAGTTAGGTCGACCACCTTAGACTCGTTCGATTGATTCAGGTCAAACACAGATAACCGACAGTAGCTGGACTACGCGAGATGCTTGCACCCAGAGCCAGTTGCATTAGGGTTCACCCAAGTCAATTGAACTCATCTAACGACTGACTAATCGTGTATGTTCACCATGTATGATCATGACTGCCTGAATTTGGGATACCCCATACCCACAGAAAAAGTCTACTGATAACCATTAGCAATACAATCCATAAGTCTCATGAGCTGAACATGGTGGTATGGGACACTGTGACCATATTGTCGACCTTGAAATAGCGGTGAAGACTGCTTGAGTAGAAGTTGGAATATGCCAATATGCCCTAGAGGGGGGTGAATAGGACTTTTTAAAGATTTATGAGTTATTTTAAAAATCCTATCACTCTAATCTTATCATGTATACAATTTTCAGGATTACTCAAATGTAACTCTATTAGCTTCCAAGCCAAGTAGAGGATCCAATCACAAACTATGCAAGATATATCAATATGCAGCTTAGTCTATGTTGGATGTGACTGTGTGTGAGTGTGAGATGTGATCAGATATATGAATATGAATATATGAATCATACATAGAGAAAAGTAATCACAAACACAGTCATTTTATAGTGGTTCGACGATAAGTCTACTCCACTCCGGGCTGCCGCACTCAACCCTTGAGTGTACCGGATTTCACTAAGGAGGTTTCCCAGGGTTCACCTCAAACTTAAGGTTTTAAATCAGGTTCACCCTCAACCTTTGAGAGGTTTTACGCGGTTCACCTCAAACCCAGAGTTTTGCTGGTTCACTCCTAATCAGATGTTTATGCTCTTCATAGAGCAAGGGTCCACACAACGCACCCGAATTTTAGACCATACAGGTCAAGGACCTACACAAGGACCTAACAGTTTATGCCTTACACAAGAGCAAGGGTCCACACTATGCACCCACAATGTACACTCCCGCCGGAGGCCTCCTACGAGGGCTTTAAAGGGTGAGAACTACTTAAGACCCAATCCTAGAAAGGAATGATCACAAGTATCCTCTTGGACTCTAGATACTTACAGATAAGTTAATGAGTCCCATTAAGCACAACACCGAAGATCTCCTCCTCATTGTTGACGAAGAGTCTTCTGCTCCCTTGATCCACAACACAAAAGATATACCAGGCTAGGCTTGAGGTTGGGTCAAGGTGAAGATGGAATCCTACTCTCTAAAGGTATTCCTAGAAGGAAGGTAGAGTAGTTCCAATCTTATGCATTCAAGGTATCCCAGCATAATGATTTACCATTAATGTAGTAGCTGGAGGATCCTTGAATGCGAAAGTTCATTCCCCAATCCACTCTATTGAATATCAATGATGAGGGTGGATTGGAGGATGAACTCCCTTGAGAGAAAGGGCTTTAGGTATAGGATATAAGTTGAAACACTCAAAAGTTTCTCTTCTTGCTCTCATAGCAACAAAAGACAAGTCCTCTATAAATAGGCAAAGAGTTCCAATGGATATAAAATGGTCACATTTATGATAGAGTTCGATATCATCGAGCAGGTTCGATAACATCGAGCATATACTCTCGATAGCATCGATGGTCTGCTCGATGATTCGGACTCGATGTCATACGCTTTTAAAATTCTTTGCCAATTGGTCGATGAATCGAAGCCATTGTCGATGTCATCAAATTTCGAACTCCGATTCTATCGATAACAGAATCGATCCATCGACACTTGAAAAATGAAAGAGACTTAACTTTGAGATATTTCAGGTTTTCATGAATGATCGAGGGAACCGTCGAGGTCATCGGAATTTGAATGTCGATGACATCGAGATAAGAGTCGAGGCATCGATAAATCCAGCTGATTTATCTTTGAACTTGCTGGACAGTTTATGGCTTTGTTCAATGCAATCGATCTGGTATCGATATCATCGATATTTGAATATCGATTAGATCGAAGGGTCCCCGATCATAGTTAAAAATAACCTGAAATAACCACTATAAGAAATGCGCGCCCACTGTCGATATCATCGATGGACCTCCGATCTTATCGATATTTGATTTCAGATTATATTGGACGGTCATCGATGTATTGAAGGAGTTTGAGATTTTCATTAAAAAATAGGGGTGCCAGAAATCAGCCTGTTGATCTTATCAAGCCACTCTCGATGGTCTCGAGTTTTGAATATTGATGATATTGATATGTGTATCGATACATCGATAATTCGTCCAGATAAGTTGTAAACTGTCACGCCCCGAATTAGGAGACCGGGCTCACAAGATTCCCGATTGCCGAATCCGGCGCCGACAGCCTTCGTAGTACCCCATTCTCGGCTCCCGGCACCCATTCGGGGCGTGACAGAAGTTGGTATCAGAGCCGAGGACGGCTCTGCCCTCGGTGGGGGATAATGTGACGCCCCGGTCACTGCTTCATGTGGGCGGGCACATGTGGACGGGCACACATGTGGGCGGGCCCCCAAGTGCGGCGGCGAGTGCTATTGTGTGGTCGGAGAACTCTTGTGTTAGGCGAGCTACTCGTTGTTGCTGATTGATCAGTAGCGTAACTTGTCCCACATCGAAAGAGTTGTCTGGAGTTGTGGTAGTTATATATGGAGTTGTCACCTTATACTGTATGAGGCCTTTTGGGGAAAACTCCGAGAACAAAACCGTGCGGGCTGTGCCCAGAGCGGACAATATCATACAGTGTGGGCGTGGGCTGTTACATTAACATATTTAGTGCTTTTATCGATGATATTGATAGGTGTATCGATATATCGATAAATTCGTCCAGATGAATATTTAGTTGCTGGACATTTTGGTCCTCTTATCGATAATATCGTTAAGGTATCGAGGACATCGACAATGCAGGTCGATCATATCAAGGGTGCTTCGATAGAATCGACAGGGCGAGAAAAACTTAGAGATTTTCCTATTTTACAAAAAGTTTTCTCACCATAAAATCCTAAGATGTCTATCTTATTTTAAGGATTTTAATCACTGTTTTGGGACATGGGATGTGCGGCTATGATTTACCTATTGCGAGCTTCCACAAATCCGGTTGAGGCGGACGCTTGAAATAATCTTTCTATCGAGTTCTGCAGCCAGTCTGACTCACCATACATGTAACTTGACAAACCAGGGCACTAGCAGGTGCACTTTCAGACCTACGTTGGGGTGACGAGCCTTCCCATAGTGAATATAAGTGATGTTGATTACAACTTGATTATCATATGTGTTCAACTGGGAGTGACAAACCCAAGCAGATTAAGGGACACAGGCAAGGGACTGTTACGGCCATTTCAAGCCTAATGATCCAGATAAGACTAATGATAAAATGGGGGTAGTCTAGCTTCCCCAATATATTGGACGAATATGACTAATTAACTACTCGGCTAAACATAACATCTATCACATTGAATTAGATTAAGTTGTGATGATTTGGCGTTGTATTCATGTGATGAAGGAGTGTTGGCATTTGCGAAATAGACGTCAAAGTCACTTGTGAGGGAGTATTGTATTATAAGAGCATGCATCATTTCACGATCTCATTTATGCACATTAACAAGAGTAGTTAGGAATTTTGTGTTTAAATGCTTTATCATTACCCATGCTAATAGTGTTGATAACATACATAACTTAGAATTAATGGAACCACTGAGTTGATCACTCACTCCCATCCTGGGAAGGTATTTTAAAATACCAACTAGGTGATATTGTAGATGTAGGTATCATTGAAGTCGATGCATTGGAGGAGGCATACATAGACTCGGAGGAGAAGTTTTCATACTTCCAGCTATTAGACGGACAGATGTAGCCGGCGCGCTGCTTGACTAGGAATGTCGAGTGTTTTGGTTTAGTTGGACATCATGTTGACACATTTATTTACTTGTGAGCATTGTATATTGGGCCCCAGTTATGCACCTGTACTCTGGATACATGTGCATTACTAGTTTAGTTGATTTACTTTATTTCTATGCATTTATTGCATAATATATTACACTATCTAACTTAGTTCTATGCTGGCTTCGATATTATACTAAACATATCGAAAGAACAAGCTTCTGCAAGGTATAAGTGACACCCAAAATATCAAGAATTGCATATGTGCTCGACTCTTGAAATTCGGGACATTACAAATAACTGGATCATTAGGAAAGAAGCAACGCTCTTTCTCCTTAATGTCCTCTAACAACCCAGTGTGTTGTGCCTATAGCACACAAAGCAAGTATGATTAACTAGTGGATTCGATTCCACCATAATCGATCATTCTAAACTAGCTCATAAGCTTTTTTAACTACCAAGGAATCCTCCTTGACTGCAGCCTGTTGCCGTAGATATTTAGCAAGCTGCTCGGATTCAAAGACAAGTTTGAAATAACGATTCCCCAGAAAATACAGACACTTTAACGTTTGCACAAGGTCTTCCAATGTAGCATTTGGGTTGGCCACTTCTGAGGCTTCCCTGATGAAGTGATTCACATCGAAGATTAGAGAGGATTGGCTGAAGTCGGTGAGACCCCAGTAAAAAAATTCTTACAAATATCTCTTTGCACCATCAAGGAATGAAAATGAGTTGGAAGCCATGGTTGCAAGGGTAGGAAGCTAGAAAGCTTACATAGATGTTAGTGTAAGTTCAAGGTAGGATCCAAGGCAGTTTAAATAAACAATTCAGGAGCCCACGTTTGGTACAGTTATGGTAGAAAAGGACACTTCGTGTTCTAAGAAATTAGGAACGCGCAACCATCCTGGCCTTTATTTCGAAGGATCATGCACGACCCCTCGAATTTTGAATGTTAGGTCATCAGTTGGTTATGAAGAATAGAAAAGAAAGAAAATACTAAGTAAGGCAATCGTTGATAAAAAGAGGGCTTTGCGACCGATTGTATTAATGAATTGGTCACAGTTACACGAGTTTGATCGTTACAAGTTAAAGAAAGAAAATTGTTGAATCGATGCTTTGACCTCTTCCAATCGACCCTTCGCCGTGCGCATAGTGACTTCATGTTTGACGACCGCTTGATGAATTCGGCTGATATTTATCGTTTAAGACTTAGCGGATGCTACCAAATCCTCGACCATTTTCTTCTGTAAATCGCATTTAACACTCCTCTCCTCGTAGTTTCTCTTCAGAGTCATCAACTCTGCCTCTAGAGCAATGATCCGTATGCTCATTTCCTCCAACTCATCCTTATGTATTTTCAGTTCCTGTGGCTTGCCAATAATTTACTTATGATATCCTTGGTGGTGGTCATCTGGGATTCTGTTGTTACGTGCTCAATCTCGAAGTGACTAATGATGGTGCAAAGATTGTATTTCTCTTTAACATATCCCAAGAAAATTTTGAGGGCTGGTAATTTGGCCATGAGACTCATGTCCGAACATGAGAAAGCCCTATATGGATTGATCAGCGGAGTGAGCTTATCAATCATCTCAATCGACATAGTCCCGGATAATCCTGAATGTACAAGGGTCCGGAGTTCTTCTTTGAGGCTTTGCAATTCAGTCAAAAAAGAAGGAGACTCAGCCACACTAATATCGTTGGCAAGAGCTCGTTCGAGGGAGGAGAGGATGTCCTCAACCGAAAGTGTGTCTTTAGTGATTGCAGAAGAGGCCGTGGCATCATCCATGACCATTGACGTTGATACAAGAACCATGACCGGGCTAGGAAGAGAGCATCAACCACGAGAGTCTCTTCTATTGCCTAATCATGGTCACCTAGTGTGCTGCACCCAGTTGAAGAGGTTCTTCAACGGTTGGAGGAAGCTGCTGAATAGATGGATGAATAGGTCGAAGAGACAATCTTCTGTTTGAGCCCTAAGTGGCACTTAAGAGATGCTCATCTTCTTCTTCTTCTTCTCAGTCGATAGCGGTATGCGACGTCTGGGGAAGGTCAACTATATATTTAGGCTCTGTAACAAGAGTCATAGCTTCAGTCGAAGCATGAGAAGGAAGTACCTCGATGCTAATCGTGTCCTCAGAATCAACGGTCTACACATCAGGAATTCAGGGGCATCGGTCATTTGCTGGCATTATTGTAGTGGTTATGCCACAATGACTTGCTTCTCTACGTCCCATAGCTCTCGAGTAACTACAAAACAAAGACATAGTTAGTCGATGTATGAGATAAAAGGTTCAACGTATTTATACAAGTGAAAATAACCTCCACCTAAATCAGAATGGACGACATAGGTGACAAATCATCTATCCACAGTTTGAGATTTTTTTATAATCATCGTCATTGCTCGTGTAAAAGTGGGGAATGGTGGCAGACTGGGGTAATAAGGAGTAAGCTATTTTTCATCGAACGGGAGATCATGATTGTTAAATCTTTTCATATCCTATCGCCATTTTTTTACATAATTTATTATAGTGTGCTTCTTGGTGACATTTTAGACCCTCCTCAATTTTTTTTAAAAATAGTCTTCAACAGAAAACCCTGGCCGATATTTGATTTTGAAGTATTTTTCAAATGAAGACATGGCTTCAGCCGAGGAAGTAGTTGATTGTTGTCATCCTTAGATGAGGTCGGCAGCGGACGATCTGCTATGATTGGCTGAGGTGGGTTGGAGCGCTTGAAGACTAGAATAGTGAAAAGGCTGAGCCCTAAGTCCTAGAGGGGGGGAGGGGGTGTGTGAATAGGACTATGCCAAATAAAAAAATAAATGTGGAATACAAAGACAGATAACACAATTAAATAGCAACCTCAAATGCACTAGTCTTGAGAGGTTGATACAAATTGCGTTTTAAGGACAACCTTTCACCAAAAACCAAGGTTTATGGTAGGACAACCTGATCTCTAGAATGTTGGTAAGTATCAAAAACTCAAACTGAGAATGAGGCGAAGGAAATAAACTAAATTATTACAACATTCACTACAAGCGTATAAAGAAAGTACATCACAATCATCATCCAAACTCCAAGAATTATAGTGGTTCATGTGTGTACACCAATTGTTCACAAACAGTCACACAACTACTCCACTCCCAAGATCCACACCCATGGGATATTGGCTTTCACTAAGAAGTAAGGTTTTCCAAGGTTCACCTTAAAACCTTCACAATTGTGTTTTTCAAATGGCTTACATAATCACAAAAACCCCATAATGAGTTTTTCCTGGCTGAGTCTCACAAACCAAAAATGCAGAAAATAAAATTGTACTTATCTGAAGATTCTTCTTTTGATGTAGCCCGGTAGAACCAATTCGATGTAGACGTAGATGTTCAATGTCCAATCTCACAAATGAAAGGGTTCTAACTCTAAATAATTTTTAAATTAAATTAACCTGGGACTAGCTTGATTTGATTTTGATCTCAAAAGGGTAAATCAAAATTCCATTTTTAATAGAATAAAATTGAATAAAGAGATCTCAAAATCAAATACAAAAAAGCTATAACAAGAATCTAAAATTAATAAGTAATAGCTTCACAATAGCAGGAACTTATCTCACAGAATGATGGCTTGATTAGGCTTGGAATGAATGAATAATTCTGAGAAACGTCCTCTATTTATAAGTAAAAATTATGTTCCCTCGACTGGTCTAAGGGTTGGTTCGACTTGTCAAAGCAGCAACTAATTTTTTGAAATTCTGGCGCAATAAGATAAACCTGTTACTCAACTAGTCGAGTGGGTAAAAATCTCCTTGTTGGAATTCGAGTCGAGCCCTGTTCGATTGGTCGAGACTGTTCAGTCGACTGGTCGAGCAGTGTGCACGACTGGTCGAGCCATAACAAAATTTTTTTCAAAATTCTCAACAAATCTTGGGCTGATCGAGAAACTTCTTGGACTGGTCGAGCCAGTGCCTGGACTAGTTGAACAATGACTAGGACTAGTCAAAGAAAAGCCTATAAACTTATACATTGACCCAAATTTAATATGCAATTAATATGTTCATCCCACTAGGCGACGAAAGTGTCCATTACTTGGGGCTGATTTGGATAGTAGGTAAGATCGAGAGTTAGACTGGCCGACTGGAAAGTAGAGTTGAGAAAATGATAGAGATCGATTTGATTGGCTATCGGTTGAGTGAAGAGCGATTGATTGCAGGTTGTCTAAGTGAACAGATAAGGAATGCATTGGGCTAGACCGAATTGGAGAGCGAGTAGGTTTAGACAGTACTGCTCGATGCCAGCTTTAGCATTCCTGTCGGTGCCGATCGTGCCGTCATAAGGGATATCTCTATAGATGAGATAACTCTCCTAAATGAGATGCATCTAAGATGCCTCCTGATCGTCCTCATTCTCGTTTCAGCCAGTGAACCAAGCTGGGTTAAATTCTCTACCACGGAAGGGAGTAAATGTCACGCCCCAGACTCGGTGACCGGACTCACAAGGAACCCGATAGACGGTTCTAGCCGCAACAGCCTCCTTAGTACTCTATTCTTAGCTCCTGAGGCAGGTTCCGATTCTGGGATCCTATAAGGAGGATTTTCATAATCATATATTCATTCCAATGCGAGCATACCCAAGATCACAGCAAGTAAATCTCGAAAATAACAAAGGGACACATTACAAAATCCACTATAAATTTGAACTTTTACAAGTACATAGCTGAAAAGAAATACATCTGATAATGAAAGAAGTAGGAAGAAGATTTGCAACACTAGGGGGTCCTTGGCTCAACTCTAATCCAAGCTCTGTCGCTACGATACTGACCTAGGATCTCCTGCACGTATCAATCATGCATAAGCTTATAGAAGCTTAAAGGGTGGTGAAGGTGTGTGATAATGGTGTATAGAAGAATAATAGGAGGTACGGGAAGGGAAACATGATCAATGACAATATCACTAGCCTCACCAAGGCTTGCCATGAATACAATGCAATGGGTACTGGGCGCGATACCAAGGCGATGCATAAAGGGGTTTATACAGCCGATGCGAATGCAATACGAAGTGATGTCAGTCCTCATGTCTAATCCACATATCAAATACATTTTCATCATAAGAAAATCATCGGGGTCGATTACACTACTGGATGATTGCCGCTATCTAGACCCGCACAGTCAAATGAGCATAAGAGACCTCACTACCCGCGTGTGGACAACCAATCACCAATAAGGCTTGTCAGTAGGGGATCTATTTACGAGCTGGTCAGACTTAGCCTTGCAACGCCTTCTTACACTAGGCGGGTAAGGTCACACCCCTACCCAACCGAGTACACGACAGTGGGAGTCGTGGCCTAACGGTATAAGGTCCTCGTGCATTTATAGTTTTCACTCGGTCGTGGCGTTGGGGCAGATCCTTGGTACAATGAAAGTTTTAAGAATTTTACCTATGTGCATCCTATGCACCCGATATGCTCAAGTAAATTTTCGGTGTCCACACATACGGCCATCCACGAATGTCCCTGTGGAGTCAAGGCCCTGATGAAGCAAGGGCGGTATCATTATGAAATGCAATGCAAATGTATCAGTCACGCATATAGATCATGCATTAGCTTCAAGCACTTGATATGCACAAGGGGAGAACTCCATCCCTTCATCATATCAATCCAATGACCACACACAATGCAATCCATTCACGCAGATGATGTATTTGGGTCATAATGGTGTAAGTGCGTTACTCGGCGATGATGACGTGAAACATATTCCTCCTTCCTAAGGAGAGATAAGGTCTAGATACATAGACAGGTACTCTAAGGAGAAGTCCTCTAATGGGGGCCCAATACTTTGGGGTAGCCCACAAGCAAGAGGGTAATAAAGGCCCAAGGTAAAGTAATCTTAACAAAGGTCCAAGGTAGGCCTTCAACCACTTATAACAGCCCTATGGGTCTACCTTAGGGCCACCAAGGAGGACATCCAACCTCGACTGGGTCCCAAAAGGTAGCCTGCTACTACACAAATATGAAACAAGGCCCAATGCATAAGCAATCCATGGCCTAGTGGGTTGTACACCAAGCCCAACACATAGGCAACATGGTGGGCCCTCAAGCAAGGGTCGGGCCCAACCATAAAAATCATAAAACCCATAAATTGTGGGGGGCCTAATGGGTAGCCAGGTGTTCCAACCATATGGGCAAATCTTTATGTTTGAAACAAGTGAGTTAGACCTTACATCTTGGCCCAAGTATGGGATTAATTTAATGGGCGACCAAGGGCCCAACTACTTGAGAATTTTAGCCATAAAACCCATCACAATAGTATGTTAAATATAGGCCCAAAGGTCAGGGGCCTATCCAGGAAGTTCTAGGACAATGGGCCTAGGAAACCCAACAATTAACTATAAATATTGGTCCAATAAAAACCCAATTGAAGTGGGCCTTAAGAGTACACTAATTAAGGCCAAACTTGATTAGAAATAGGGTAAGATATGTATAAAAATATTCTCAAATTCGGTGGGCCATGTTGCCCCAATACATGCATTTATGGGTAGCAACTTTGGGCCTATTGTTGTAATTCCAGCCCACCAACTATCTCGGTTTGCTAAAAATTCAATAATAATTAATTTATACAATTATTTCAATCCCTAGTGACTCACATATGTCACAGAGGGTCTCACCAGATGAAAGGAGTGGATAAGACATATAAATTAGGGATGTCTTGGTGGACGGTCCAAGGGGCTGGGATGTCCCCCCTTAAACACATTAAGGTGGGTCCCACATGTGGACATCCCACATGGGAGATGGGCCACACACATGGGGTTCACAATATGGAGGGTGGCTTAGATAAAACATACATCATAGTGGGCCTTAAGAGGGTGGACGGCCAGCCCATGGATGGACGCCAGCTCTGCTGGAACGTCCAGCTATAGGCTGCCATTCCAGTAGCCATACCTCCTTTTTTTTTAGATGAAAGTGGTGACCCACACCCCAAAGATGGGTCCTCACATGATGGACCACAAGATGGGCTATTAGGGAAGCCACAAACCCAAATAAAACATGAATGAATTTCATAGACAGCAAGGTAGGGAATAAAAAATCTGCTGCATAAAAGGTTGTTGTCCATACAATGTACACCCCAAAAAGTGGGCCCAAACTTTGCCTAAGAGGGGGGGATGAATGTTTGATATTTTTCCCATAAAATACAGCAAGGTGGAATCCACAAAAGTGTCAGTAGGATCAAATCTGTCAAACCTACTATATATTGTTGTATAGTTATTTAGGAAACAGATCTGTAATTAGGAGATATTATGCTATAATTAGGGGATATAGATGTTGCGGTAATTAGGAGATATTATCCTGTAATTAGGGGATATAAATGTTGTTGTAATTAGGAGATATTATGCTGTAATTAGGGGATACAGATGCTGCTATAAGTAGGAGATATTATGCTGTGATTAGGGGATATAGATACTGCTGTAATTAGGAGATATTATGTTGTAATTAGGGGATATAGATGCTGCTGTGCTGTAATTAGGGATACTGTAATTAAGGGATATATTGTAATTAAGGAAAATGATTTCTATATAAGAAAAGGACCACTCGATTGAGGGTCATTGAGCAAATCTGACATGGTATCAGAGCCACTCTCTGCAACCTTGTCTTTGGTCTAATTTTCATGGTTCTAGGCTCTAGTTTTCTGGTTTCTTGGGTGCGGGTTCTGGTTTGTAGTTTTTTTAGTGCATTTCGAGAGATTCTAGTTATGGTTAACAACTCCAACTCAGAAGTCTTTCAAACTCGGTTGATAGGGAAGAATTATGCTGCCTAGGAGTTTCAGTTTCAACTTTTATCATGGGAAAGGAGTTGTGGGGTCATGTTGATGGGAATAATCCAGCACCTACCGATCCTACGACATTGGTTCAATGGAAGGTGAAAGATGCTCGCGTGATGACTTGGATTCTTGGGTTTATTGATCCATTGCTTATACTCAATTTAAGGCCGCGCAAGACGGTTAAATCGATGTGGGAGTACTTGAAAAAGGTCTATCAACACGATCATTCCGCTTGATGATTTCAGTTAGAAACTAATCTTACTGCCTATTCCCAAGGTACACTCTCTATTTAGAAATATTTCTATGGTTTTTAGAATCTTTGGTCTAAGTTTTTCAGCATTGTGTATGCCAGCATGTCGGCCGAGTCCCTCTTTGCTGTTTAAGCAGTCCATGAAGTTAGCAAAAGAGACCAGTTTTTAATGAAACTAAGGCCATAATTCGAGTCTATTCACTCCAACCTGATGCATAAGGATCCTTCACCATCTCTTAATGTGTGTTTTGGAGCACTTCTTCGAGAGGAACAACGTCTTCTTACTCAATCTTCACTTCCGCAAGAGAATGCTGTCGTATACGTTGCTCAAGGTAAAGGGAGGGTTCGAGACATGCGTATAGTTCAGTGCTATAGTTGGAAAGATTATGGGCATATTGCTGCCCATTGTGCTAAAAAGTTCTGTAGCTATTGTAAACAGAAGGGGCACATCATTAAAGAATGCCCAACACGTCCTCAAAATCAATCCATGAATACTTATCATGCTACTGCTACTGGCCACACTTCAGAAAGGGTAACCAGCACTCAAAATCTTGCTCCAGTGTCATCTTCCACTGCTTCTACACCTGCCCTTACACCATAAATGGTGTAGCAAATGATTGTATCGATATTTTTCGCTTTAGGGTTGCAAGGTAAGGGTACTATACGTACTATACCCTCTCAATCTTGGCTTGTTGACTCCGCTGCATCCAATCACATGACCAGTTCTCCTGATATGCTTAGCAATGTTCGTAAGTACACTGGTTCTTCTAATATTTAAGTTGCTAATGGTCATCGTTTGCTAATTACTGGGGTTTGTGATATCGCACCATCACTTACTAATATTTTTGTATCACCTGGGCTTTCTACGAGTCTTATCTCGGTTGGACAATTAGTGGATGATAATTATAATGTTCAATTTTCTCGTGATGGTTGTCATATGCAGGATCCGGTGTCGGGGAGGACAATAGCGAAGGGGTCTAAAGTTGGAAGACTGTTTCCATTATACTTTTCCATTCCTAGTATCATTTCTTAGCTTGTACTACTGTCTCAAATAATTGTGAAGTATGACACAAACGTTTAGGCCATCCAAACAATGTTGTTTTATCTCATTTGCTGAATTCTGGTTCTTTGAAAAAAAAGATTCTTCTTTACCTCATGTTTTGTCTTTTGATTGTTCTATGTGTAAAATTGAAAAAAGTAAGATTTTTCCCTTCCCTTCTTCAGGAAGTAGGGCAAAGAATTACTTTGACCTTGTTCATAGTGATGTATGGGGCATTACTCTTGTCATTTCTCATGCTCATTATAAATATTTTGTTACATTCATATATGACCATAGTCGGCATACTTGGGTATATTTTCTACGCTATAAGTATGAAGTCTTTGCTGTTTTCAAATCGTTTCTAGCATATGTTGAGAATCAATTTACCACTAGCATTAAGACTTTACGATCTGATTCTGGTGGAGAATATACATCTCATGAATTTTTTGAGTTTCCTCATCACAAAAGAATTGTTTCTCACCGCTCGTGTCCTTATACGCCTCAACAGAATGGCGTGGCTAAGCGCAAAAATCGACATTTGTTAGATGTTGCTAGGACCTTGTCACTTGCATTTTCTGTTCCTCCTAAAATTTGGGTTGAAGCTTTAACTACAACAGCATCTATATCCCCTAATTACTACATAATATCTCATAATTACAACAACATCTATATCCCCTAATTACAACATAATATCTCCTAAGTACAGCAGCATCTCTATCCCCTAATTATAGCATAATATCTCCTAATTACAGCAACATCTATATTCCCTAATTACAACATAATATCTCCTAATTACAGATCTGTTTCCTAAATAACTATACAACAATATATGATAGGTTTAACAGATTTGCTCACCCCTCAAGAATTTAAACTGGAATTTGTGTTTTTCCCTCATTTTATAGGGTTGGACAGTCCAACAAGGTGGACCGCCCACCCCTATGGGCCTCATTTTTGGGTGCCATTACATGGACAATCTGAGGTGTGATCCATCGTACTTTAAGGTAGGGTCCACTCCTTCAAAATACACCTCACAACAAGAAGAAAAATTGTGGAAATCAAGGACCAATCCCTTGCCAAACATTAACTACAATAGTTCATGCAAACAATTCAGATTTTTGGACAACTATATATGGCTGGACATACCAACCCATAACTAGATATATATACAACAAATAAAAAGATGTGTGGCCTTCTTTAGTGGGTCCCACACATGTCCAGATCAAGAACTTAGGTCAGGACACTTGCATATATCAAATAAGGTGCCCAAAAATCATGAAATGGGTGGTAGGGGCGTCCCACCATTGCTGAATTTTCTGGACGTCCCAGGTCCACTAAGTGGGCCACACATATCATCATCCAAAATAAGAGAAAAGAGAGAGAAGGACAATCCAACCATGGGAATAGGACCCCACCACTAATGGGTCCTCCTAAGAACAATGACACCCATACGTCTACATTGATTTACACTTATAACATAAATTTATCACATGCATGGCCTATAACCACAATGGATGGTTGGGATGTCATCTCAGCATGATCTTTTAGGTTTAGATGACCTTAGAATGGTGTAGATCATGAGATACATCATGATGGGGTCCATGGAGAATGACCCCATCATGGAATATTGCATGCATGTAGGATGGGCCAAGGGCCACATCCATGGGATCAAATGGGATCCCCACCATGGATTGGTGGGTCTCATGTGAACCATTCATGAAGAAATGAGAAGATTAAGAGATGAAAAGGAAATCAACAAGATATATTCACCCACATGCAAGTCAAGCTTTCAAACTTCCACATCATATAGATCTTGGTCAAAGGAAGAGAATTTGATGGTTGAGATGAGTTTTTAAGGGTGGGATTGGAGGGATTTCGGAGCTTTGAGGGCTGGAGAATGGGGCATTGTGGGACGTTGGGAGAGGGGTTTGCTAGCAATAGAGAGAAAATGAGGAGGGAGAGAGATAGAGAGAGAGTGTGTGTAATAATTTATTTGTAAGAAAGGCAATGATTGCCTATGGGAGGAGACAACGAAGTTCTAGGGCAGGGTAGGCTCTTGAGTAGTGTATGTGGGGTGAGTAGTGTGAGCTATGGAATTTTATATGATGTGTGTAATGTGGCATTGGAACTTGTGCCAAGAGTGGGGGTCCACATGTACTATACCTAAGTGGGCCATATGATTAAGAGTCATACAATGAAATGTTCATAACTTATGATCTATATATCGTATGGATGCATAAGACACGTCGTCGGAACCGCAACGACAATGCGAACAAGATGTCATAGGTTTGGGCTGATCTGAGTCAGGTTAATATGACCGGACTTAAGGATGACCGTAAACACTATCCGAGGGTCGCAGGTCACTAGGATTCGACTGGTAGGACTGCGGGACCAAGAGGAATGAAATGCATACCTACACACACATGCACACATAAGAACTCGGGTCGGGTCTTATAGTAAACAACCAATTCCATCTACCTCTATCTAAAGAAAAGAATAAGTTGTCCATATAGACAGAAAATGTTTGGATCTCTTGGGGAGAATTGATGACATGCCCGCCATACAAATAATAAATATCATCAAAATGAAGAGGATGATGTACAAGAAAATGATGGAAGTATTTGAAGACTCATATCTGAAGAAGTCATAGTGGTTCTCCCCCAAGATACAGACCTTTGGTGGTGATCTTGAAAATGCCTTTATACAAGTGGTCAAGCACAAAAGGTACGAGAGCAAGTTTTTGACCTTGTACAAGCACCTTGGCCAGTTAAACGTACTCATCGTGACCTGTAGAGCATTCACGCATAGTAAATGTCGGCAGATACAAAGTAATAGGAAGGTTGTATGTTCCTCATAATCGATCGGTCCTCTGTGTTTGTGGTATGCCAGCATGATGTGAGAGTAAGCCTTGTCGGCTTTATTCATGAATCGTCTGAGTTCTTTTTTAACAAAACATGGAAAGATGGCCTCACTAAAAGGAAGAATAGGTCAGAGTTGTAATATCCAAATCGTTGGACTCATAGGGCCACACCCCAGAGAAAAACATGTTGGTGGACGACTTAAAAAATGTCAAAGCTATTGTGAGAAGGTTAGGATTTGATGGGTAATCGTGGATAGATATTTTAATGCATTTGTAAATGCATAAATTCCTCCATATTGTCTCAATTTGAGATGAGACTCAAGCGAACCAAATATCCCATTTTGGCAGTAGTCTCAGCCAGGATTTAGGATTCTTCAGAGCATTGGTGGGTTCAGGGATGTATTCAGACTGAATCAATAAAGTCTTGCCCGAGCAGATTGGGAATATGGGATATTCCATCATGCTAACTTCATTGGCATTAGTTGCAAGAGAGAATGTCAGTCCCATACAATAATAATGTCCAATAGGTGATTTGAAGACTATATTGTTGGAATATTTTTCATAGAGGGTATCCATTACCATAAAAAAGTCATTTTGATGGAAAGACGGAGAAGAAGTTGATGAGGCATTCATTGTTGGATCGAGAATGAAAAAGAAAATTGAAAATTCTAAGGAGAAAGGAAGCGTAGAATGAAAGAATATTGAAACGATGCTTATATCGGCCGAGGCAATGGAGCATTTATTGGGGCATCATTAAAATTTTACTTTGGTATGATGCAGGTACATGTGTCACAACTAGGGGTGTACATCAAGTCAAACCGAGTCGAGCTGGCCTCAGCTCGACTCAGTTCAACCACTAGCTGACCTCAGATCGAACTCGGCTTGGTCCTCGAGCCTAACTGGCCAGCTCGGCTCAATTCAGTCAGCAGCTTGGACCAGTTAGAGCCAAGTTTGAGCCAAGATCGAGTTGAGTTCGCCGGTGCAGCATTTTCACAAACACCTGGACTGCACCTTCAAAATCTCACTGTATTTAAGACAACAGTAATGGTTTTACAAGTATTTTATCAAACACATTCTAAGTAACATAAAAATTAAGAAAAAAAGGGTATTGGTTTCATATACATACCTTCCTTGCCACCAGCCACACTTCGTTGGGTCATTTCATCAAACACTTGGTGAGTAACATCAATATCAAATGGAGGAAGACCGAGGTGAGCGCCTGAGAGAGGAGGGAGAGACTAGAGAGAGAGGGAGGAAGACCGGAAGAGGGGAGCTCGAGCTCGGATTAGGGTTTAGGGCGCCGAGTAAGGGAAATGGGTTAGGGTTCGTGTGACTGTGCGGGTAAGGGAAAAGGAGTAAAGGTAAAACGGGTAGGTTTTTTTTTAAAGGGTATATATATCCCTGCACCAAGTCCATCCGAGTCAAACTAAGTTCGAGCTGGATTCGATCCGAGTCGAGCTGGGGCAAGCTCGAACTCGGCTCGAACTCTTTTTTGAGCTCTAAAAATCAGCTTGACTCGGTTCAAACTCGGCTTCGAACCGAGTCGAGTTGAGCCTTTTCGAGTCGAGTCGAGCGAGCTAACCAAGCAAGCTCAGTTCGTGTACACATCTAGTTACAACTGGGTGTAGTTCTTATTTCGAAAAAATGGTGTTTACAGCTAGCGTGTAAGGATGTATCAGGCTGAGACGGATACTATGACACCGCCACGCATATAAGATTATTGTTGCATTAATGAGGAGTCACACGTCGCTTTCACCTTTTTCCAAAGGCGAAGCAATGTGGGGGGGGGGGGGGGGAGGCAATATTCATCCACATTGTTCCCATTTCCTATAGGAACCAATTAGAGTGAGTTACGTGTGATCTTAATGGATCCACAAGTTGTATTTGAAGATCTGTGGGGATATACGAAGATGATTCTATGATAGTACAACTGGAATGCATCGAGCAACACCACGACATTCGCTTAAGCAACCGATGGAGGAGTAATCACGTAGAAACTGTTACAGGACAGATGGTAAGAGTATGAGCAAAGAAGGTTATGTACTGTTAAACAGTTATAGCAATTGTCAGAACGTGTGAATGATCTAAATGGCCAGGTTAAGGTAATAAATAGTAGAGAAATTCAGCAAGAAAGTTCATCTCATAATCAAACCCAAACATTATCTTTCAATTATCCTTTCAAATTACCAGTCAATTACATTCCTTAGTATAATCACTCTATTTTTTGGCAAGTTGCTTTTCTTAGTGTAATCCTTTACTTTTCGCATGCTATTTATATTCATAGGGCTTGTTTATTTTCTCATTTACCATTATAAATGGTGGTAAATAGGTAATTATAACCTATATCTATTGTTTGGAAGAGAGGAAATATAAAGCGTAATTACGCCTCGATTTTCGGAATTTACTTTTTGAAAAAAAAGGGTAGGAATGGCTGAGTGAAAATTTTGGATTGCACCATGATGTATGTGATTGATTGTTAAGTGTGAAATATTACATATTTTCCCTATTTATACCTTGCTTTTATAAACATGATAGTGCTTAATCGATTTAATTATGTATGTTTTCATGTGCAAGGTGATTTCGAGAGCTTAAAGGTGACATTGATTTCAAAAGGAAGATTTATGCTCAAAAGATTACTAAATAAAGATTTAAAGATTTGGAAGTCATTAATGAAGAATTCACATGCCAAAGATTTAACAAAACTAAGTGAGAAATGAAGAGAATTAAAAATTTGAAGTGAAGAAAAAGAATTATGAAATTGTCCCTAAAACAAACATATTCATAAAATTATCCTCAAAAGGCATATTCTGAAACTCCGAGTCTATTTTCAAAAATTGCGCAGAATGTATAAATTTGAGGCGGTTTAAACTCCGAGCATATTTTGAGAAACTGTGCAGAGTACATAAATTTAAGGCGGTTTCTAGATTTTTCCAACTTGGTACGAAAGCTGGAGTTCCACAACTATAAATAGGACTACCTAGGATGCTCCAAAGCATCTTATAGGGTTTGGAAAGGTCTCAAGGAGTATATACAAGGGTAAAGCAACCGCCAAAGATGTTTTTTTCTTCCCTAGTTTATTTTTCATGTTTTGTTTAAGAGATTTGGTTTCAGTCATGTCTATGGTTGGCTAAACCTCTTAACTAGGGCTAAGATGTGAAGCTTGTAGTATGTTTTAATGACTATCTTGCTTTGATTCTTGTTCTTATTAAACCTCATTAATTTTTAGTTTAATATTAAAAGAATATTTTCAGTTTTTTATGATTTATTGTGACTCAAATTACGATAGATATTGTGATAGCTTTGGATATCTTCTTTTCCTATTTTGAGATTGCAAGATTGGTAAATCCTGTTATTCAACATCGTCTCTTGGGCATGGTAGGGTGATGGAATCCCTTCCAATCTTCATAATTCTCCTCTATTGAGAATTAGGTCAATGAAAAGTTCAGATTTGATTTAAATTGCTTTATCTTTCAATTGGATAGGATAGGACTTGTTGAGTGTCAAATACTGCATATTTTTTCCCATTTATATCTTGGTTTTATGAACATGATACTGTTTAATATTATATTTTATATATGTTTGTGTTGCAAAATGAATCTGAGAGTTTGGATTGAAAAGAATGCTAAAAGCATGAATTTAATGCTCAAGAATCACCAAGCCAAAGGTTGGATCTTAAAAGACCAAAAATGAAGAATTCACATTCCAAAGATCCAAGAAAACCAAGTGAGGAATGAAGAAAATCAAAGATTTGAAGTGAATTTGCATTATTCTTGACTATCCTAAGCCTCCTTGAACCAGTCTAAGCTCTGCCTCGACTAGTTGAAGAATCTTCAGCTCGAACTCCAACAACATGAACTTTTAAATTCGCGCGATCCTCAACTAGTCAAAGATGACCTTCGACTCATTGAAGGTTGCCTTCAACTCGTCTAAGGTTACATAGATTTTGCATGGACTGCATAAATTTGAGGCGGTTTCTGGATTTTTCCTACTCAGTGTGAAAGTTGGTGTTTCACAACTACAAATAGGAGTCCGTAAGATGTTCCTAAGCATCTTCTAGGGTTTGAGGAGTAGAGCAAAAGGGTGTAGCCGCTGTTTGAGAGTTTTTCTTCTTCTTCCTTAGTTGATACTTTGTTCAAAAGTCTTTAGTTTAAGCATGTCTATGGTTGACAAACCTCTTAGCTAGGGCTAAGAGGTGAAGCTTGCAGCGTGATTGAGATGTTTGCTTTGCTTTGATTCATGTCTTGTTGAACTCTCTTGGATTCTAATTTGATATAAGGAATATTTTTAGTTTTTAATGGTTTGTTATAACAAATTACAATAGATTTGCAATTATTTTGAATATCTTCTTTTCATGATTTGAAATTGTGAAATTAGTAAGTCCTGTTGTTCACCATTGTCCCTTGGGCATGATAGGGTGATGAAATCTTTCCTAATCTTCACAATTCTCCTATGATTGGTTGTGGGATTGGTATATCCTGTTGTTTGCCATTGTCTCCTAGGCATGGTTGGGTGATGGAATCACTTCTAATCCTCACAACTCTCATCTGTTAAGATTAGGTTCATGAGAAGTTCAGAGATCTGACCATTTCTTCTTTCTCTAACTGGATAAGATAGGACTCTGATTCCAGTTGGATCTCTTGAATTATGCAAGGTAGCCTCCCAATTGTTATAAGTTGATCCTTGGTACCCTAGTTACCACCTTTAAATTGATTGTTTAACCTTATTCACAATTACTCTATTTTAAAATTTTGTTTTAGATCTTCTTCTAGTTCTAGTTACTTTCAGAATTCGTACAAGTTTAGTCCTTGTGGATTCGACTTTAGTCTCACCGCAACCCTACACTTGGGGTTGTGAACAGGACTCTAATTCTAATTATGTTCCTTGAATCAAGTACGATAGTATCTTGATAGCTACAAGTGGATCCTTGGCACCCTAGTTCACACCTTTAATTAATAGTTTAAACATTATTCACAATTACTCTCTTTTATTCCAAAATTCAGATTTAGATCTTCTTTTAGTGCTAGTTCTAGTTCTTTTTAGAATACGTACAAGTTTAGTCCTTGTGGATTCGACCTTGTTCTCACGAGTTATTACTACATCGCGACCCTACACTTGGGGTTGTGAACAAGTTTTTGGTGCCGTTGTCAGGGACTACGACTACATTTTTCTAGAATTAATTGGTATTAGAATTAGGTTAAGATTGGGGTTAACTTTTTACTTTTTTTTAGGCTATGATTTTTTCTGAAATTGTTTTTAGAAACTAACATTGTTTTCTTTTTATAGGACCTTAACATGGCAATTCTAATCCAGTAACCTCTTTCCAATTCTCTCTTTCTTTTCTAGATTTCTTATTTTCTTTAGTTTTCTTTCTTCTAGGTTTTAATTGTTTGGTGCTTGAGGGCTGTGCTTGTTTTATGCCCAAGTGGGTTCATGAAAACACTCAACGTCTCTTGAGTGAAGGAGGATTAGTCGAAGGGTTGCCTATCCATCAAAGGATTAGACACCACTTGAGATCCTCTTAGTTAATTGAAGTAATAGTTGCAAATCAACCTCAACCACCAGTTGAGGAAGTTCAAGGTGAAAATAAGGTGCATAATGAACCCCCGCCTCAAACTCTACGAGATTATTTACAACTGACGGGGGTGAGTACACCTTCCTGCATGATATTTCCATTGAATGCAGGAACTGTGGATATTAAACCAGGGGTAATTCAACTCCTCCCTAAGTTTCATAGACTAGAATCTGAAAGTCCATACTTACATATGAAAGAGTTCGATGAAATCATATCTACATTACACTTCCCAAACATGTTTGAGGATATAATTAGACTGAAATTATTTCCTTTCTCTTTGAAAGAAAAGGCTAAGTCGTGGTTACATTCCTTAAGACCAAGGTCCATTGGCACATGGGCTGAGATGACAATAGAGTTCCTTAAAAAGTTCTTTCCCTAAAGTAAAACAAATACCTTAAGGAAAACAATCATAAATTTTGCGCAAAAAGATAATGAGACCTTCTTCCAATGTTGGGAGCGATTTAAGGATCTCATATATTCATATCCACAACATGGCTATGAAACATTAACAAGCTTTTTCTATGAGGGATTGACCTCACCCATGCATTAATTTGTAGAGATGATGTATAATGGGGAATTCATGAATAAGGAAGCCGATGATGGGTGGGATTATTTTGATAAACTTGCTGAAAACGTGCAATTATGGAATACTTCTTCAAAAATTATCACTTATAAGCCTACTCAATCAAAGGAAAGGGGAGGAATTTATATTCTAAAAGAGGAAGATGATATAAATAGAAGAGTGGCCAAAGAAAAGCCGACACCATGGAACTTAAGAAGGTAGAACCCGAAAAGACTGCGGAAGTTGTTTGTGGTATTTGTACTTGTAACATACATACAACTGAGAATTGTTGAACAATTCCTACTTTTCAAGAGATATTTAATAAGAAATCAAATGCCATAAACAACTATTAAAAACCTTTCAGTGGACTTACCTTAAATCATATAACTCAAGCTGGAGGAACCATCTAAACTTCAGTTGGAGGAATAAACAAACGGCTATTCCTTAAGGGATCTTTAACCAATTTCTGAATCAAAGAAAACCTCAAAAGGATCTGATCTTAAAACATATACAAAACCAAGGGTTTTTTAATCAGGGTATGCTGCAAGCCTTTCAAGACCTTACAAAGGCCATACAAAGGCTTGGAACAAAAAATTAGATTGGGGAGAAAGGAATCCTTCTGGCTCAGCCTCTTCCCAACCCAAAACAACAATATGAAATTAGTGACCCAAGCTCTTCAAAATAGATGGAGCAGGCTAAGTCTATCACCACTCTTAGGAGTGGGAAGATAATTGACAAATCTATTTCAATGAGGGCTGAAAAGCCTAAGAACCCGGAAATAGATAAGAATAATAAACCTAGCAATGCTCCACATGGGTTAGAATCGGAACCTCAAAGTAAGTCGATTACGCCTTTCCCTCAACGGTTGATTGTACCAAAACCTCTCTCTAACTCTCAGGATATTCTAGAGGTGCTTAAACAAGTGAAGGTCAGCATACCTTTACTGGATGCTGTTAAACAAATCCCTTCATATACCACATTTCTGAAAGATTTATATACGACCAAAAGACGACAAACATACAAAAGAAAATCTTTTTAACAGAAAAAATGAGTGCTATTCTCAAGCAAGATGTGCCATAAAAATACAAAGATCCTGGTAGCCTAACCATCACTTGTGCAATTGGGAACCACCAGATTGAGCATACACTTCTTGACTTGGGGGCAAGCGTAAATCTGATCCCTTACTCGGTTTACGAACAATTGGGTCTAGGTGAATTAAAATCCACCCGGACCACATTACAACTTGCCAATCGCTCAGTTCGTGTACTGAGAAGAATGATTGAGGATGTGTTGGTCCAAGTTGATAAATTCTACTATCTAGTAGATTTTACTGTCCTAGATACTCAACCCATCTTAGATATGAGCACTCAAATCCTGTCATTCTTGGTCTCCCATTCCTTACTACATCAAATGTTATCATTAATTGTAGGAATGAAATTATGAATTTATCTTTCGAAAATATGACATTGGAGCTCAACATCTTTTTCAATATGAACAAACGCTAGATGATGATGATGATACCCACGACATTAACATGATCAATTCTTTCGTGAAATATAAAGCACTTTCGACTCTATACTCTGACACTCTAGAGACATGCTTGACCCACACCCCTGATTTAGATAATGACATGATTAGGAAAATGGATGACTTGCTTGATGCTACGCCGATACTTGAAGTTAACCGATGGAGGCCACAATTTGAGAAATTACCCTAAACCGATGTAGTGCCTTTACCGTCTAACTTCAAAGCACTGAAGTTTGACTTAAAACCTTTGCCCGTTGATCTTAAATATGTCTACTTAGATCAAGATGAGACATATCCGGTGGTGATTTATTCTCACCTAGAGAAAGAATAAGAGAGCGTGCTCATTTCTACTCTCATTGAGCATAAAGGAGCTCTTGGATGGTTGATTGCGGACCTCAAGGGAATTGACCATTTGATTTGTACTCACCACATTTATCTTAAGGATAATGTGAAAACTTTCCAACAACCACAACATCAACTCAATCCAAATATGAAAGAAGTGGTTAAGGATGAGGTAATTAAGTTGTAGGATGTTAGTATCATATACCCTATATCCGACAGTCAATGGGTAAGTCCAACTCAGGTAGTTCCTAAGAAGTCCAGAATCACCATCGTAGCCAATGTCGACAATGAACTCATGCCAAGTAGAGTTACTACTGGTTGGAGAATGTGCATTGACTATAGGAAGTTGAATACCGTCACAAGGAAGGATCACTTTCCTTTGCCCTTCATTGATCAAATTTTGGAAAGGCTAGCCGGTCACTCTTACTATTGCTTCCTTGATAGATATTCGGGCTACAATCAGATAGAAATAACCCTTGAAGATCAAGAGAAGACAACATTTACATGTCCCTTTGACACCTTTGCTTACCGAAGGATGTCATTCAGACTATGTAATGCCCCCGCCACTTTTCAGTGATGCATGTTGAGTATTTTTTTTGACATGGTGGGGCAATATTTAGAGGTCTTCATAGATGACCTCTCTGTATTTGGTCCATCCTTCAACGAGTGTTTGAAAAATCTTAAATGTGTACTAAAGCGATGTGAGGAACATAATTTGGTTCTGAATTGGGAGAAATGTTATTTCAAGGCTCCCAAGGGAATTGTACTTGGACACATAATTCTGTCCAAGGGAATTAAGGTAGACAAGGTAAAAATTGATATTATCTCTAACTTATCTCCACCCAAGAGCGTACGTCACGTGCGATCCTTCCCAGGACAAGCCGGATTCTATAGACAATTCATAAAGGACTTTAGTCATCTCTTTCATCCTTTATGCAATCTACTTCAAAAGGATGAAACATATGAGTGGACTAAACAATGCCAAGAAGCTTTCACTAAGCTCAAGGCCATGTTAACCGCTGCACCTATCATGCAGCCACCCGATTGGAGCATCCCTTTTGAGTTATGTGCGATGCATCTGACAATGCTATTAGGGTGGTGTTAGGCCAGAGAAAAGAAAATAAGCCCTATGTTATTCACTATGCAAGTAGAACTCTAAATTCTGCCCAAGTGAACTACACTCTACGGAGAAGGAACTCTTAGCCGTTGTGTTTGCTTTGGACAAATTTAAGTCCTACCTGATTGGATCTAAGATCATTATCTACACGGACCATGAGACACTATAAGTATTTTCTTTCTAAGATGGATGTCAAGCCCCGCCTGATAAAATGGATCCTCTTATTCCAAGAATTTGATATTGAAATACGAGACAAAAAATGAGTAGAAAATGTAGTGGCTGACTATCTTTCTCGACTTGACCTCCTTGATTCCCTTAAGCCGACACTGATAAATGATATGTTCCATAATGAACAATTATTTAAACTCTCTCAATTACCTTAGTTTGCTGACATTGCAAATTATCTTGCTACAGGTTTCACGCCAACATATTAGACTGCACAAGATAAGAAAAAATTCTTTGCCGAGGTATGTAAGTTTTCTGAGATGATCCTTATATGTTTAAATATTGCCCAGACCAAATTCTAAGGAGATGTGTGCCAGACAATGAACATCAGAGTGTCATCTCCTTTTGTGATTCTCAGGCCTGTGGTGGTCACTTTTCTTCTAAAAAGACCATGACCAAAATTCTGCAGTGTGACTTTTACTGGCCCACGATGTTCAGAGATACTCATGAGTTTTGTAAAGCTTGTGAGCATTGTCAGAAATTGGAAGGGTTGTTCCGTTGAAATATGATGCCTTTGAACCCCATTCTTATCATTGAAGCATTTGATTGTTATGACATCGATTTTATAGGACCATTCCCCCAATCCTTTGTGAATATTTACATTTTGTCAGCAGTAGACTATGTCACTAAGTGGGTTGAAGTGATCCCGTGCCGGAATAATGATCATAAAACGGTCATTCGATTCTTAAAAGAAAATATCCTTTACCGGTTCGGAACGCCTCGGGCCATCATTAGTGATGGAGGTTCACACTTTTGTAATAGGTCATTTGAGAACTTAATGAAAAAATATGACATCTCTAATAAAGTGAGCACTCCATACCACCTGCAGATAAAGCGGGCAAGCTGAGATTTTCAAAAGGGAAATTAAACAAATTATGAAAAAATGGTTAACTCTAACTGTAAAGATTGGTCAATCCGTTTGACCGATGCTTTATAGGCTTACCGTACAGCTTAAAAAACCCTATTGGAATGTCTCCCTTTAGACTCGTCTATGGGAAAGCTTACCACTTGCCTGTGGAGCTGGAGCATAAAGCCTATTAGGCTATTAAAAATCTGAACTTTAACTTAGACAACGCTGGCTCGCTACGCAAGCTTCAACTAAATGAACTTGAAGAAATCTGGAACAATGCTTATGAGAACTCGAGAATTTACAAGGACAGGATGAAGGTGTTCCATTGCAGGAATATCATTTGAAAATCATTCATAACCGGTCAAAAAAGTCCTATACAATTCTCGGTTACATCTTTTTTCAGAAAAACTTCAATCTTGTTGGATCGGCCCTTTCACTATTACTAATTTCTATCCTCATGGGGCTGTTGAGATAAGGAATCTGACAAATGACAATGTTTTCAAAGTGAATGGACATCGTCTCAAGCATTTGTTGAAAAGTTTGATTCAGAGGACATGTCTATGCATCTGACTGATCCTGTGTACCGGGATTGACCTCCTAGTCTGATGGAGGTGTAGTTAGGTTTATTGATTTCATAGAATTTAGGATTAGGATAGTTTGATTTCAGTTTGTTTAGTCTTTGTACTAACCCATTTACATGTTAAGAACTTTGAAAAAGCTTCAATTCTCCTTCTTCAGGTATTATCTTTCCATCACTTTCCATTTCTTTTCGTTGTCTCATGTGCATTGCATGCTCATATCTTTTACATTGAGGATAATGTAGGTTTTAAGTTAGGGGGTATGGATTAGGTAAATTAATTAATGTTTTCTTAGTTTTGAGCAAAAAATGTGAAAATTTTCAATTTTTCAAGCTAAAAACATGTTTGGCAAATAATAATTTATGAAATCAAGAATGCTTTGAATATGATGATAAGATGAAGATTGAACTTGAATTGTTGGAGTTTGATCAACTGAGTAGACTATCGTCTAAATTCTTGTATTTAATTTTTTAATCTGAATCACAAGACACGTTCAATTTTCTTTTTATGAATAGTACTAGAAATTTTGATTGCTAGTATGTATATCATTGAAAGATATTGAGAATTAAGTCTGAAGAATTTTTTCTACATTGAAAAGATGAAAAGAACTAATTAAAAAACAAAGATATCGACAAAAAGGTCATGTATGATGAAAAGATTGGAAATGAATGAAAAGTCTGAAAAGAATGAATAAATAAAAGGGCCCTTCGATATAAAATCAAAAACTAGAAAAAGAAGGAAAGGGTGATAAGTTCTGAATAAGTACTTGATTATTCAATAAAACTTAAGGTGATGAGCATGACTAACATTATGAAATAGTAGTATATTATGGAAAATAAATAGAATTCACTAAGCACATTGGAAAATTTTGATATATGAACTTATGCTCTTAAATGATTGATAAAGAAACTTTTTGATTGATTACTCATGTAATTTGGCTCTAAGTTTTCAAAATTATACTCTTGTTTCTTTAGATTGTACTCATTTATACTTGATTGCACAAAAAGATTATTTTCTTAAAGTGATTTGAACATTAAAGATTGAAGATTACTTCATGCATGTTTTGCTCGGGACTAGTAAAATGCTGGTTAGGGGGTGTGTTCAGTGTGAAATATTGTATATTTTTCCTATTTATACCTTGGTTTTATAAACATGATATTTCTTAATTGATTTAATTATGTGTGTTTTCATGTGCAAGGTGATTTTGAGAGCTTAAAGGTGAAATTGATGCCAAAAGGAAGATTTATACTCAAAAGATTACTAAATGAAGATTTGTAGATTTAGAAGTCATTAATGAAGAATTCACATGCCAAAGATCCAACAAAACCAAGTGAAGAATGAAGAGAATCAAAGATTTGAAGTGAAGAAAAGGAATCTTGAAATTATCCTGAAAACAAACATATTCCTGAAATTATCTTAAAAAGGCATATTATGAAACTCCGAGTCTATTTTTAGAAATTACGCAGAGTGCGTAAATTTGAGGCGGTTTAAACTCCGAGCATATTTTAGGAAACCGCACAGAGTGCGTAAATTTGAAGCGATTTCTAGATTTTTCCAACTTGATGCGAAAGTTGGAGTTCTACAACTATATATAAGACTCCTTAGGATGCTTTAAAGCATCTTCTAGGGTTTGGAAGGTCTGAAAGAGCAAATACAGGGGTGGAGCAGCCGTCAAAGAGTTTTTTTTTCTTCCCTAGTTTATTTTTCATGCTTTGTTTAAGAGATTTGGTTTCAATCATGTCTATGGGTGGCTAAACCTCTTAAGAGCTGAAGCTTGTAGCATGTTTTGATAATTATCTTGCTTTGATTCTTGTTCTTATTGAGCCTCATTGATTTCTAGTTTAATATTAAAGGGATATTTTTAGTTTTCTATGATTTATTGTGACTCATTATAAGAGATGTTGTGATAGCTTTAGATATCTTCTTTTCCTATTTTGAGATTGTGAGATTGGTAAATCCTGTTATTCACCATCGTTTTCGGGGCATAGTAGGGTGATGGAATCCCTTTCAATCTTCACAATTCTCCTCCATTGAGAATTAGGTCAATGAAAAGTTCAGATTTGATTTAAATTGCTTTATCTTCCAATTAGATAGGATAGGACTCCAATTTCAATTGTGTTCCTTGAATCAAGTAAGGTAACATCTTGATAACTATAAGTGGATCCTTGGCACCCTAGTTCCCACCTTTAACTGATAGTTTAAACATTATTCACAATTTCTCTCTTTTATTCCAAAATTCATATTTAGATATTCTTCTAGTTCTAGTTCTAGATCTTTTCAGAATACGTACAAGTTTAGTTCCTGTGGATTCGACCTCATTCTCATAAGTTATTACTACATTGTGACCCTACACTTGGGATTATGAACATTGATCCACGCTGTCTATCTATTTTATCAAATCATGTTAGTGTTTTTGCCAAAAAAAAAAGGGTAGCTTATAAGCTTAATTGGACCACAGCGCAGCAAACAAGGGGATATTGAGATCCATTGTTGAAATGTGAAGCCATCCGTGGGTCCCACACTGATTTGTATCTGTGATACAACCTGTTCATATGATCATACGGACAAGGATGAAGGAAAAACACAAATATCAGCGGGATACAAAACTCCTATAGCCCACAAGAGGTTTTCAATGGTGTGTTTAAACCCCGTGTTTCTTGTGTTGTTGTACACTTGCACTTTGGATTTGCCTTGATTTTTAGTTTATGCTAAATGAGCTATTACAATGAATGGACAGCTTGGATCAGACACATATCATGGTGGGCCCTGCGAAATTTTAAAATATTTTCTTGATATTAGTGTCAAGTCAAATCAAATCTTACTGTGTATGGGCGGCTACGGTGTATTTCTTATTGGAAAATAATGATTGTTTATTTACTTTTATTTCCACGTGCAAATAAGAAAACAAACACCCACGTAGTGTAATCCGTAGTGTTAATTAAGTAGTTGGTAATCTTACCTGTAATTTGGGTATATGTTCATACGCTAGATTCACTTCTTCATTCAGGAATGTTCTTCACAATCATTTTCTGCGATTGTGACAGACGGTATGAATTTATTTCTTGTTTCTCTTTTATTCATACCGGAAAGTCTTTCATATGAAAGTTAAAAGTGTAATCATCATCAAGAACCAACCCTATTCTCTAAATATCATTTGATCCTATTTATACATTGAGCGAGTGACTGCATAGGTGGCTGATCTCATTCGATCTTGATCATATACTACATATTTGCGTATCTCGACACTCGGGGTCATAGTTGTTGGTTTGAATTGAATTTTGGCACACCCTCATTCACCAAATACCAAACTGCAAAAAACAAAGAGCAACACAATCCAGTGGATTGTTTTTTTCACCATAGACCATTTACTGTGGAGCCCACGGGAAGCACGGTTCTGATCACGAAGGGCGGGGCCATGTTCACTGAATTAAGGGCTGCATACTTCAATTCAGGTTGGTCCCGTGGACTATGGATATTTCCCCCTTTTGCGTATTATTATTTAGTGCTACGTATAGTTTCAAGAAAGGTCAAAGAAGGGGATTTGGTTGTATCGTAAAGTCGGCCATAGGCAAGTTCATGTAGGTTTCCCTGATGGCCCACCTCGCATCCTTTGCTCTGTCTCTCAAGGATTGTATGAGAGAGGAAGGCATATGCGGGGATGAAAGCAAATGGCTGTCCCCACTTGAATAGTCAACAATCACAGCGAAATATCCAAAAGCAAGGAGAGATGTTTGGAGTCGCTTTTCCTTTTGCAACAGTAGCTCCCCGTGTCTCAGTGATCTGGAACGTTGGATTGATGGGCCCCACTGTGGATGGACTGTTAAAAGGAAAACTGCCTCCATCTAATAATTCTAACCATTCGATTGGTGGCCTATAAATATACAGTTAAGAGAAGTTATACCACATTCATATGAAAAGAAGGCAAGGATTGGATGGCTAGGATAGTCCAATATGTTATCCCAACGGTCTTGATCAATCGACCATGGCCCCAGTTGTACAAATTTTAAACCAGAGGATAATGTGAATCTTCTGGGCCGGAGGATTACGTAGCTTCTCACCCTTGAACGGATAATACGTATTTGTGTGATAGGGAAACATCGTGGAGGCAATTCTCTTCTCATAAATGCGAAGGTAATTGCACGAGGGGATTAGAATATCCGAGCCATTCATCAGATGGGCCTCAGAAATAAATGTTTTGGATAAAAATCAGTCCATCTCATTCACTGCATGGGCCACAATCATACTCTGAACGTTTATCACACCTAAATTGTTTTAATGGTTTTTTTTTCGTAGTATAAAAGTGAAAACATAGATAAACGATCTAATTTTTCATTCAAGATAGATGAACGGTCCAGATCTTGTAAGAACGTGCCATGCCAGCACATAAGCGTATGAGTAAGATTCAAAACCTACACGCGCGGGTAACCTCAACAAGCCTTTAAAAAAAAGCAAATCTAATCTCACGTGAGCAAAGCTGGGGGCCAAGATTCTTTCCTTTGCCCGCATGCTTCCAAAGTACAAAAGCAGATGTTTTATTTGCCGAGGAAATTCTATCCCCACACGAGCGTGTGTGAGGAAAAAGCGCCTGCAGCTTTGATTGGTTCGCGTTGCAGTGGAGCCCACCAACAAAAATAAAGTAATATGATATGGCGTGTGGGGGAACGGATTGCGTCCTGCTCCCGCTTAGACGGATTGGTCCAGGCAGGGGCTCTGTGGGGCTTACATTGACATATAAGGTTTTATCGATGTTGGTCATCTATTTTTTTTAGAAATGATTTTAAGATAAAACCTCTAAAATAGTGTAGATATAAGGGGTCGTTTGGTACCGCTGATTTAGGAGTTTTGAGGGGATTTCAGATTGTGTTAACGTTGTTTGGCAACCTAAAGTAATCGGGGGTTTCAAATCTGAGGGGGTTTTAAATCCCGAGATTTGAAATATACTGTGAGAACTTGGATTACACCTAAAATCCTATCAATAGTTGTTGGTGTAACATGTGTGTCAAAATACTATCATTTTATTGGGCACCTGGCCCACTAATGATATCTAAAAACAATTAGATTATCAACTGCATCATTATAATTATTTTAATATGATGATTAGCACTGTCCAAATATTATTCATGTAAATCAATGGTTAAAAATCGTTGGTTAGTCACTCGGACATAATCTTGTGCTTGTGTCTCATCTAAGACTTTAAATTTCATCATTTTCAAGCAAAGCAATATTTCAACGAGCTTATTACAATCATCATGTCAAAAATTGCAGAACTCACTAATTAGAGATATTAAAATTGATTTATTAATTAAATTCAAACCTTGTAAATATACCATTCACAACTACTTTGGGATTAAAGGTGATTCACAATCCATAGTCCAAACACAATATGAGGATTTCAAATCCAGGGTTCCAAATCCATGCTCCCAAACAGGCCTGAGGCTCAAGTGGGCCACTTAATGGGAATTGAACACCCACTATGGGATTACAAAAGTTTTGAAATAAGCTTGTTTCAGTTCATGTTAACTTCTGAATAATTTAAATGCAAATAAACATCACAATGGGCCTTATGACGGTTAAACAGTGTCACCCTGTTCCATTTGAGCTTTGTATCTTCTTTTTTATTCGTACGGTAAAATGATTAAAAAAAATGAATGAATAGAATGGATAAAACACATATATCACAATGGCCCCGTAGAGCTGCTGCATTGGGATGCAAATTTCCTGTGACCCTTGTCCACCTAAATGCATACGAGAAATTAAATCTGTCCATCAATTTATTAAGCTAACAATAATAGAGTATCTAAGAAATGAATCAGATCTTAACTTAAGCAGGAGACATTGAGAATGAGTTTATCAAGCCAACAATAGTTGAGTATTTAAGAAATGAAACAGATACTTGCGTCATAGACCATCATGATACGTTTATGTCATCCAAACCGTTCAAAAGGTTATACCTACTGGGATGAACTCATTAAAGGAAAAAAAAAAAAAGGCCAGATACAGACAGTGGCCGTTTCTATTTCACTATTTCAGGTCATACCTACTGGGATGATCTTATTAAAGAAAAAAAAAAGGCCAGATACAGACTGTAGCCGTTTCTATTCTCAGTATTTCCTTTTGTATGGGCCACCTAAGTTTTGGATACCTCTTTCTTGCTCCTAACTTATCGGGACATTGAAAAACTGATGGATTGCGTCCTGCCCCTAATCTGTCCGGGCAGGTCTCTGTGGGTCCCACCGTGATGTAGTTGTTTTATCCACGCTGTTAACTATTTTTCTTAGATAATTTTAAGATATTATCCTAAAAATGAGGCACTTACAGGTCAAGTGGGGATTGAACGTCCACCATTAAAAACTTCTTGGGAGCTGGAGAAGTTTCTGATCAGGCTGATACTTGTGTTTTCACTTCATCCAAGTCTACATGACCTTATTAATAAGTTGGATGGTAAAAAAATATCACAGTAGCCCTTAGAAAGGTTTCGATGGTAGTGTCGTTATCACTGCAGCTTCCTTTGGTGTGGTTCACTAGAGTTATGGACTTGCTTCATTTGTAAGATAATAAATTGAAATGATATGAGAAAAGTGATGAATGGCATGGATGTGACACTTACATCACTGTAGGCCTCACAAAGCTCTGGCCTGACGGATTACCATCCGGCGGGGGTAGGACGGAATCCGCGTCCAGCGTACGCGCGTACAGAAGCCAATTAGCTGTAACGCAGGTTATACTGGAAGCGGATTAGCTACCGACAGGTTGAGTAGCAGAAGAAGCACTGCCGAAGTGACGACTGGGCCACCATGACGTATGTTTTATATTCATGGTAAAAGGAATGAGTTAAATCCAAAGCTTGAGTGTATCCCAAAACATAAAATAATGGGGAGAGCAACTCCAACTATTAAAAAGTTCTAAGGGCTACAAAAGTTTTCGATCAAATTGTTATGTGTTCTCTCTTATTTCATGTTTTTTTTAACACATGAACAGATTGGATCTCAAATAAATGGTAGGCGTCACTCTCTCCGTTGTTTTCTATGATGGGTCACTTTGGCCCTGATTTGCCGTCACTTCAGTAGCCAGTCTCGCTACTCAACCTTCCACGTCCGGTTATACCTTACCGTAACCGTGTAGCCCACCTTGATGTTTTTTATATATATCTACAATGTTCATATGTTTTTTCATCTTATTTTAGATGCAATACTAAATCATAAAAAGATCCAAATCTCTGGTAGACCATAACAATAAAAATGGTGATGAATAACCATTAAAAACATTTTGTGGGCCTTGGAAAATTTTAATGACGAGGCATTCAGTCAACACTGTTTCCTGTGGTGTGGTCCACCTGAGATTTGGATCTGCATAATTGTTTATAATCCATACTAAAATGGGCTGGAGAAATAGATGGACGGCGTGGATGTGGAATGCATCATCAAGGTGAGCCCCACGGTAGGGGTAACACCCACTGAGCTGTTACCAGGGTAGCACCTAATCCGATCCGTACTGTTAGTTCCCGGTCGATGTGAGGCCCATGTGATCTTTTCACCAAACCGTTCATTAGATTTATTCACCTCGATTTGCTTGGAGGGCATACAAATCAGGACGTGGATAGCATATACGACCCTCTTATGGGGAAACGGATTGGCTACTCCCCTGCCACCAGCCCGGTGGCTGATGGTCGGTGCTCTGTGGGCCCACCATGATTTATTTGTTTCATTCATTCCTTTCATCCATTTTTACATATCATTTTAGGGCTTTATCCAAAAAATGAAAGGTTTATAAATCTGTGGACCACAACGCAATAAAACAATAGTGATTGGATATCCACCATTAAAATCCTCATAAGGCCCACTGTACTATTTACTTGACATCCAATTTGTGTATTACGTCATACAGGCCTGGATGAAGGGAAAAAACAAATATCAGCTTGATCCAAAACTTTTATGGCCCTATAAGGTTTTTAATGTTCAACACTGTTTCCTGTTATGTGGCCCAGTTGAGATGGGATATAACTCATTTTTGGTATCATACCATATAATGATCTGTAAAAATAGATGGACGTCATGGATGAAATACATGCATCATAGTGGGGCTCATAGAGCACCCACCACCAGCCATTGGTTGGTGGCAGGGAGTAGCCAATCCGTTTCCCCCATAAGAGGAAGCGGATTGCGTCCTGTCCTGCCCTGCCGGTAGCATTAAATACTGTCCATCCATTTTTTTCAGATATTTTTAATGCGTTTATAGAGGGCTATGTAGGACCACTATGATGTGTAGGTTTTATACATACTGTCCATTTTTATTTATATTTTTTTTCATATCTTTTTAAGGTATGAGTCAAAAAATTGGGCAGTTCTAATGCTCAAGTGGACCACACCACAAGAAGCAGTGGGCGAAAAGAAACTCTCACCTTTGAAAACTTTCTAGGGCCACCATGATGTTTATTTACCATCTGATCTGTTTGTAAGGTCATATGGATTTGGATGAAGGGAAAACACAAATATCATATTCATCCAAAACTTTTGCTGCTCACAAGAAGTTTTTAAAGGTGGAAATTCAATCCCCAGTGTGTTGTCCATTTGAGCCTGGAATCTGCCTGTTTCTCCGTTTTTGTCTAAAACCCATACATCATGGTGGGCCCCACATCACCTTGCCTATATGGATTATCGTAGACGTTGGGCAGGATGCAATCCCATTACACATTTATAATTAATGTAACTGCTATGCATAGGGCTGGACACAAACCAAGTTAGCTCAAAAGCGCGGCAGAGATTGGTCTGAAAAAGCTAGGCTCGGATTGATTTGAATAGAAATTCAAACCAAATCAAGCCTTGGGTCGAGGTTGTATGAGAAAATAAACCAAGCTCAAACTAATGCAATAGTTGGCTTGGCTCAAAGCTCGGCTTGGTACGGCTTGGTTTGTTTCGGCTTGATATAGTTTATAGATTATATCTAGTCTATTTTTCCATGGTGTGATTAACTTGAGCTTTAGGTATGATTCAATTTTAGGATCATGTCCTATAATCATAGGTAAAAAACAGATGAACCATGTGGATAATATGCATACATGACAACATGAATAATACATAATGCATATACATGAATGCACCATGTTTTTTGTGGTTTGGTCTACTTGAGCTTTGGATATGATTCAATTTTGGATAATGCCCTAAAATGATATGTAGAAAACAATTGGACAACTTGGATAATACATACATATGGTAGTGGGCCCACAAAGTTTACTAAGTATGCTAAAAGTGGGATTTGAATTGATTGGTGAGCTCAAAGCGTACCGCAGAGCTGGTGTCAAAGCTCTGTGGGTCCCTCCATGATATATATATATATATATATATATATATATATATGTGTGTGTGTGTGTGTGTGTTATATGTGTGTGTGTTTTATTCAACCATCCATCACATTTTCCAGCTCATTTTATGGTATGAGACTAAAAATAAGGAAGATTCAAACTTCAAGTAGACCACAACATATGATCCAAACTTGTTGGGGGACAAAAGTTTTGGATCAATACTGTTTTCATGTGGTGAGGGCCCACCTCAATGTATGTGATGCATGTCAACGTTGCCCATCCATTTTTCCAGCTTATTTTAGTGTTGTTACTTTAAATTAGTCTTTTTTTAATGTTAATTTGTATTTTTTTAAAAAAAAAGTTCATATTTTGTATATTGTTTATTTAACAAGAAAAACGAACGGATCCTATTTGAACTTGGATTGGTTTAGTTTAGCTCGACTTGGATATTTGGACAAAACCAACCAAACTCAAGCTCGTATAATATGGACTAAACCAAGCTTCAATGGTAGAGATATGTCTGAAACTTAGCTCATGTAAATCTTGAACAGGAGGTGTCACATAAACAAACAAAATCAAACTTGGGTCAAACTCAGTTCGGCTTGGCTCATGTATAGCTCTAATGTATCCTATCATTATATATGAGTTTTAAGCATGAAATCCATCCATTTTGCTAGCTCATTTTAGGCATGAGCTAAAAAGTAAAGCAGATCTAAATCTCAGGGGAACCACACCATAGGAAAATGATGGTGATTGAATGCTTACTATTGAAGACTTCCCAAGGACTACAAAAGTTTTAGATCGAGTTGATATTTGTGTTTTGCTTTCATCTAGGTATGTGTAACTTGATCAACAGGTTAGATGACAAATAAACATTAGGAGACTTTAGAAAAATTTAACAGTGGGCATTTATTATTTGCTTTTGTTGTACCACTGTATTTCTGATTGTTCTTGGGAAACCCAGTTGAAAGGGACACAGTTATAGTAAGGGAAAGATATTGCAGGCTAAAAATTTCTTAAGAAGCTTCGAGTGTTTTTTATAAAATCACAGCTAACAAGATAACAAGACAGAGAGCAATTGAGAGGAATTCAAAAGCAAACCAAGCAGTTGACCAAGCGGCCAATAGTCATCCAGGAGGTTGACAAAGTAGTAGATAAACATCCAGGAGCTCGACCAAGCGACCAATATTCATCCAAGAGGCCGATCAAGTGGTCGATGGTCATTTAGGAGCTTGATCAAGTAACTAATAATCATCCAGGAGTTCGATCGAGTGGCCGAGTAGAATGCGATCTAGTCAGCAAAGAGGCCTGAAGTAGTTATTAAGACAGGTAACAAGGAGTCTCCAAAAGGTCGTGTAGTATTGAACTGTTATAGCAATCGTTAGAACGTAAGAAGCATCAAAAAGACCAAGTAGTGCTGAACGATTATAACAACCTTCTGAACATGGAAATGATACAGATGACCTGATTAAGGCTATAAATAGCAAATAGATTCAGCGGAAGGATTTTGTCTCATACGAATCAAATCAAACCAAACATTATCTTTTAATTATCCTTTCAATTACATTCCATAGTGTAATCCTTTACTTTTCTGTCCGTTGTTTACATTCCATAGTATAATCCGTATTGCTAATTAAGTAGCTATTAATTATAGCTGTAATTTGAGTTTATGCTTGCACGCTAGATTTAGTACTTCACTTGGAAATGTGTTTTGTAGTTATTCTTCATGACCGACTGTAAGAATCCCTTTATCATTTTACTTTATTTGTACTGAAAAGTCCTTTCTTACGGAAGGCAAAGGTGCAACCTATCATCAGAGGATGAACCCTACCTTCTGAATATTGCATGATCTTATTTACACATTGAGTGAGAGGCTAAATAGGTGATCAATCTCATCAAATCTCGATCATACATTACGTGTTTGCCTATCTTAGCGCTTGGGGTCATATTTGTTCAGTTTGAATTGAGCCGCAAATCTAATTTTGGCACGCTCACATTCCAACTGCCGAAAACCAAGTAGTAACAGTTTTTGGCACGCCTGGTGGGACTACCACTAAAGAAAAAATTACTTGGCTGTCAGAAATATTCACTTTGCACCGACTATACCAAATAAACAACAACAGTTTTTGGCATGCCCGGTGGGACAACAAACTACTTGGTTGCCATAAATATTTATTGTGCACTATCATGTAAAGTAGCAACAAGTTTTTGGCACTCTCGGTGGGATGCCATAATATGAGCAGGTATAAAAGTAATGATAAAGTAAGATGGTCGACAGATCTTTTTGAGATAATGATGGCTTAGCTACGTGATATACAAATAATGAATTAACATATAGAAGATCAGTTATTAGCTTAGGCCGAGCAATTAGGAATTTAAGCTGTGACCTTCAACAGATGGATGGTCATAAGGAGAAAAGCCTAAATATGATGTTTTTTGATAGAACACCTATTATGCCGTAACAAAATGTGCCTTATCCAATTATTGATATTAGTTATGTCAGAAATATGACGTTGGTACCGCCAGCACCATAACTACCTCTTTTGTCACAACATAATATTCTTCCGACTCTAATCTAAGAGATACAAAACGCTCTATTGTCCATCGAATCAGGGGACCAAAGTCAGATGTCAAGAATTTCATGCTTGAAGAAGGAAACCATGATATACCTGGGGGGCAACCCTTGCTTAGGAATCTACCATATTGTGGAAGACAAAACCAAGTAGGCCCGGAACCACCTCGAATGGTCAAATCACGCCGTTTAAACCATGACCAAATTATTCAAATGGTTTAGGAAGTAGTAGGCCAATTCACGACTGTATTACTACCTCGATCAACCATAATCCATATTTAGAATGGATTGACTGATAATCTCCATTGCACGGTTGATTGTGCCATTTTTCGATCAGGACATCCGAATTCAACCAGGATAACTGAATTTACCGTTTTTCGATCATGGTGGCCGAGTTTGACCAAGTCGGCCGAATTTACCATTTTTTGATCATGATGGCCAAGTTCGACCAAGACATCCGAACTTGCCATTTTTCGACCATGATAGGAGAGTTTAACCATGATGGCCGAATTTACCGTTTTTCGATCAAGTTAGACTAAGACAGCCGAATTGTTGTTTCTCAATCAAGATGACCGAGTGTAACAGCCCACACCCACACTGTATGATATTGTCCGCTCTGGGCACAGCCCGCACAGTTTTGTTCTCGGAATTTTCCCCAAAAGGCCTCATACAGTATAGGGTGACAACTCCACATATAACCACCACAACTTCAAACGACACTTCCGTTGCGGGACAAAGTTTCACCTTCACTATGTGCACGGTAGCTTGCCAGTACAGTAGCCTGCCAGCCACACAGTAGCCTACCAGCCACCTTAGGGCCCGCCCACATGTGCGCCGGCCCACGTGTGCCCACCCACATGTGATCACAGTGATGGGGTGTCACAATATCCCACACCGAGGGCAGAGCCGTCCTCGGCTCTGATAGCATTTGTAATAGCCCACGCCCATAATGTATGATATTGTCCACTCTGGGCACAACCCGCACGGTTTTGTTCTTGGGGTCGCCCCCAAAAGGCCCTATACAGTATAGGGTGACAACTCCACATATAACCACCACAACTTCAGACGACACTTCCGATGTAAGATAAAGTTTCACCTTCACTGTGTGCATAGTAGCCTGCCAGCCATCTTGGGGCCCACCCACATGTGCGCCTGTCCACGTGTACCCGTCCACATGTGCGCCCGTCCACGTGTACCCGCCCACATGTGACCAGAGTGACGGGGCGTCACATTAAGTTTGGCCAGGACAACCAAATTTACCATTTTTCAATCAAGATGACCAAGTTCGACCAAGACGGCTGAAGTTATTGTCTCTCGATTAAGATGGCTGATTTTGACTAAGATGACCGAATTTACCATTTTTTCATCACAATGGCCGAGTTCGACCAAGATGGCCGAATTTGTTGTCTCTCAATCAAGATGGCCAAGTTCGACAAAGATGGCTGATTTTGCAATTTTTCGTTCAAGACGGTCGAGTTTGGTCAAGTTGGCTGAAATTGATGTTTTCCGATCAAGATGGTCGAGTTCAACCAAGACGATTGAAATTAATGTTTTCACACAGCCGGACAATCACATTTATTGTGCCAAACAATTAATTAACATTGCATTTACCTTTTACCAAAGGCGAAGTGATGTGTGGGGTAATATTATACTATATTCCTTACTGTTCTTAGGAAACTCAATTGAAAAGGACATATATTATAGCAATTGAAATATATTGCAGGCTAAAGATATCCAAAGATGCTTAGAGTGTTTTTACGGAATCACAACTGATAGGATGATAAGACATGCAGCAGTTGAGAGGTATTCAAAAGTAAACCAAGCAGTTAATCAAGCGCCTGATAGCCATTCAGGATGTCGATTAAGCGGTTGATTGTCATCCAGGAGCTCGATCAAGCGGCCAAGTGGAATGCGTTTAAGTTAGCAAGGAGGCTTGGAGCAGTTACTAGGATAGGTAGTTAGGAAGACTCCAGAAGGTCGTGTAGTGCTAAACGATTATAACAACCGCTAGAATGTGGGAAGTGTCACACCCTGAAATTCGAGTACAGAATGTGCACCCTCAGACCCAAGTTTCAGCCCATAACACGTACACTGAGTGTACTAATTTCATTCAATTATACAATTATTCTACCTAGTAGCTCTACCATAGATCTACATTCCATTCATACTTAACAACATCTCAAAAAAAAAAAAAAATTATTCCAATAATCAATCATAAACATAGCTAACGACCCTCCCATTCAGGGTCTTATGAGTGAAATAAGTATGTCCAACAACTTAAAAGAATTGATTAACAATATAAGAAAACCAAATATAATTAAAATAAAAATATTATGATTAATCTAAGGCAACAACTTCGTCCTCTGTCAAGTAGGGTCACGTGTCCCTTAAGTCCTTTCCGGCTCGACGACGTATTCCTGTTCTTGAGCCACCGGCTCACCCTCATTCACATTTGTATGGTTTTTCCATCAATAAAAAAGATAAGCTGATCAGGCCTAGTGAGAATTCCCGACATGGTTCTTTACATCAAATTATAATAGAACGCCAATAATCATACACAATATAAATTTAAAAAGAAATGCAAGTGCAATGCATCAATGCATCAAGTGGGAATCCGTCTACTTGCTTTAGTTGGAAACCCGTCAACCCGTACTGTCCCTTGGCAGGCTTCTACCATCTGGTAGGCATAGGCAAGGCCCGCATCTACTCCTTGAGTAGGCTTCCACTAGTATAGTGGGTTTCTGGTAACGATTCTACTAAGATATACCATTCAGGGAGGTCCCCTAGGAATCCAGCACATGTTGTGTAGGCAATTGATAGATGTACAATGTAATCATGAATCATGTATTGCATAGGTTATTTCGATTATCATATTTGAATCAATATAGTCTAACACATTAATCAAATCATATCATTATTAATATAGAAATCACAGTTTTTTAAATCAACTAAGAGTACATGACAATTAAATCATGGCAATTAAATCATATCAATTAAATCATGGTAATTAAATCAGGATAATAATACAACACATTAAACAATCCATCTATTTTAACTTGATGGATGTGAAACACATCGGGATCATTCACCTTGATGTGGTGGAGATGATTCTGTGAACCAACGGTTTGAATTGAATTAGAACTTCCTAAAATTACATAAATAAGAGTTTTCTTTAATCTTACGATTACACATAATGAATAAAATGTATGATTTATTATTTATCATTTATTCAGATCGATATTGCTCATTCAATAGTCTGATCACTTCAAAATTTGAGGCCTTGATATATCTTAGCCTTAGGAATCATATGGTCAACGTGGATCTAATCTAATTAAACTAGGCGATCCCACACTAATCTCTATAGCAAGAGATTTATTTACTATTTTCATCATATGTATCAATAGGCCGATGCGATGAATGTGTGGTCAATCCAACTCGTTCATTACATAGATCTTAAAGAATAATTCTAAACTATGAGAAAATAAAATTAAAATATCCATCACTTACCTGTATCAAAGGTGACTTAAAGTTTCTTCATTTCTCTCTTGTTTTTCTACTAAGAAGCATTTTGAAAAAGGGTAGTTTTAAAAAGTTTCGAATCCAATTCTAGAAGTTCATTAACAACCAAAGATATGGCATGAATTTGATGATATCGAGTGGTTAGAATTCGACTCTTCCAAGTACGATTCCAAGTTATCGCTTGAAACAACCCACCAATTAGAAAACATACGTAAAGACTGCCTAAGGATATATTTTGATTTAATTAGGGTCCAAAGACGATGGAGAACATTCTATATGGATGGTGATGGATGAGTTTAACTAAATAGACAGTTATGATTAACTAATGAATGGCCCAGTTTAAACAACAGGAGTATCTCCCAAAGATAAAGGAGAGTATATCTTGAATAGGAAGAGAAAATAGGTAGCTTTCATTTCAAACTTTGTTTGTGTTGTATAAAACTAAATTTTAAGGAATTGTTTCAAAGGAATTCTTTCGTACATACATGTGCCTTTCAATTGATGGCATTCACTAACATGTTATGAGAAATCCACTCGGCCCATTTTCTTTGCCTTGTCATGTTAATATATGGGTCCAAAAATGAAGTATAACTAGTACTCGAGTGGTTCGCTTAATTATAAACCGCGAGCAAGAAGAACTATCATTGAAACTTCTCTCCTTACTATTATTATTATTATTATTCAATTTTACTTTAGTTATATATTATATATTTATATATATATATATATATATATATATATATATATATATATTTATATATATATAGTTTTAACCATTGTACTTTACACGTGTGGAGGATGGAAACATTAGGTGATGTGTGTGGATGAAACGGTGGATCCATTTCCTACTATTAATGTTCTCCCCATTTTTTTCTCTGTTATTATACAAAAGCTGGATGTTTATTTCCTTTGTGTTTAATTTTATTTTTAGATGTGGGACCTACAATGATGTGGACCAAAATCAGTTTTGTTATATTATGTTGGGCCATTGGCCTCAATATAAGATAGATTTGAATTTTAAGTAGGCCACATACCATATGGTGTGATGATGCGTAAAGGGTGGTTTCTATGTTTTTTTTTTTTTTTTTAAAAACAACTCAAGTCTCTCTTTACTTGGAGAGCCGTGCGAGAATGACCCTCTCACATCCTCATTTTTCACATAAAACTTTGATCTTGCATATTTTTTAATTGGATCGTCCGAATAAGATGAAATTTTAATATGATCCTTCATTTTGTGTGATCTATCAACCAATTAAGTTTGATCCTTGATCTCACCAGGATGGCCAAGATGCATTTCTAATGGCTTACACTACCCATAATTTAAAACAAAGTTTACCGACATCCTATGTAAAAATTAACTGGTAGTTTTGATATATATCCTATGATCTATCTAATGAATGGTTCATTTAGATATTTGGATGACCCAGTTGGCAGATCAGACTATGATGGATGATCAATTGATGGTCTAAAATTTAAGTAATTAGATGGTTAGGATGTTAATCACAATTACGGGTTATTGTACGGTCATTTTTTCAAATGGATATGTTGAAAGTAGTTTTTGGATGTGATATATATTAGAAATGTATACGGTTGTATTCAACTTATTGGTTTATAGGTGTAAAATGCGTAGATCATAATTTTGACGATAAATTAAGCATATTCATAATTGACAAATAAGATGAATTGATCAGAATGTTAATTTGACATGTATACGAGTGGATATGAAGATCTAGCAGTTACTTTACTTTGATCAAGTGGTCCAAATTTAAAACGGTCGGTTAGATATCCTCATTTAGCGATAAATAGTTGATTTCGGTTTGATGAACATGTGATAATACTAAGGTATTCAGGGGTTTGTCCTATTAATCAACCGTTGAAAAATGCTCCCTATGGTTAGATTCAAGTTAAACTATATAAATATTAATGGATCTATAAGTGTAGAGTTGAACAAGTGTAATTATACATCCTTATGTATAGGTAAACTCGCACCCAAAATTTTGAGTTGTTACAGGAAGTATCCATAAGGTCAAGTAGTGATGAACGGTTGTAGCAACCGTCACAACATTAGAAGGATCCAGATGACCTGATTAAGACTATAAATAACAAATGAATTTGGCGAGAAGATTTTGTATCATACCAACCAAGTCAAACCAAACATTTTCTTTCAATTATCATTTCAATTATTAGTCAATTACATTCCCTAGCGTAATCTTTTATATTATGTATGTTGTTTACATTATGTAATATAATCTGTAGTGTTAATCAAGTAGCTGGTAATTATATATGTAATTTGAGTTTACGCTCACACGCTAAATTTATTTCTTCATTTAGAAAGCTACCTTAAAGAATTTCTTTCTCATTTTACTTTATCTATATCGAAAAGTACTTTCATACCGTGGGTGAAGGTGCAATCCATCTTAACCAGATAAACCCTACCTTCTAAATATATCCTCATCTTATTTACACATTGTTCTACTGGCTGAATAGGCGACGGATATCATCATACGCTACCTATCTTGGGACTACTTTCTCGGTTTGAATTTGAACTGTAAATTCAATTCTGCGCTGCCACATTCCAACTTTCGAAAACCACATCAGCAGCTTTCATCGAGGTATGTGTGACCCACTCAAAAGGTTGGATGACAAATAAATATTAGTGGACCCTGTAAAGTTCTTAATGGTTGGCATTCAATCACCGCTGTTTTACTTTGGTATGCTCCACCCGAGATTTTGATCTGCCTCATTTTTTACCCTCCTAAAACACATCATGATAATGCCCTCGTAACACGGGGCACTACTGACCGGGTCGGACACGAGTTGAAAGTGGATGCCCACGGTTGGTTTGAGTGGGGCCATCATGTTATATGTATATAATCTTGGCCGTTAAGATCCTTCATCTCCGTGAAGGTTCAAGCCAAAACTCGGACTGTTTCGAATCTTAGGTGGGCCCCAATGAAAATAAAGGGTAGACATCTTCTCATACCTTGTTCCAGTTCCTGTGGCATACCTGAATTTTTAGATCAGGCTAAGTTATTAACGCCCAGAGACCTTAAGGTGATGCATCTGATGGATGGGTTGGATGGTGTTCACACATTACGTGGGCCCCACTAGAACGCACCTCTTTATTAACTAAGACCTCGAAAGAATGCCGAGTCCGTGACAGTAAATGCCGTCCAATTAAAAGCTGTGACGGAATGCTACGTGAACCAAGCCCGTGCAACGAATAGCTATGTGGGGCCCACCGTGATGTTCTGTGAAAATCACTCCATCAGCTGCGCCTGATTATGTTACGTCGTGATCACAGAAAAGAGACAAAAGAGAAGCGTTTTGTATGGTGTGCCACACCCTCACCGGCATCCATTATTTGTTGAAATCACCTAGTTCCGTGGGTCTCACCATGATGTATGCATTATATCCACACCGTCCTTTCATTTTTTAAAAGGTCATTTTAGTGGATAGACAATAAAAAAATAAAAAAATAGGTAGATCCAAAGCTTAAGTGGACTACACCACATAAAGCAATGGGAATTAAACGCCTATCATTGAAAACTTTTCGGGCTGCAGAAGTTTTGGATAAAGCTGATATTTGTGTTTCCGTTCATACATTTCTTTGTGACTTTACGAAGAGGTTGGATGGTATATAAGTATCATGGCCGGCCATAGGAAGGTTTTAATAGTGGGTATCATTGTCCCACAGTTTTTTGTGTTGTGGTTCAATTTAGCCCTGGATCTGCATCTTTTTTGGACTGGTGCCCTAAAATGATCTTCCAAAATGGATGGACGGTGTGGATATAACACTTACATCATGGTGGGGTCCACAGAACTGGGTGAATACTCCTTCCTGCACTTGCCTCTTCCACACTGCTAGATGGAACACTTGTGCAAGATCCAAGCCACTCATTAGATGCGCATACGATATGGATGAATTTTTCTAAAGAAATGAGGACAGCTCGATCAATCGGGTGTGGAGTTTCTGTACGAAATAAGTGCATGGTTAACAGAAATCGATTAACTGTCAGAATATAACTAACATGTGTGGCCCATCTGATGAAAAAATCATCCTGATTATTTTGAGATAAGGCATCTGGCCAATGGGATCTGGTTGGTAATTGGCTTGGATCTTTTACACGTGAGAGTGCTAGAAACGTGAGTCGTGGCCCGTGGGCAGTGTTCTAGTGAATCCAAACCATCCAAATATAGGGTCCTTACCAAAGTAGCCTGAGTTGAAAATCAAGCGGGACCGATGATCCTGTCATATGGTCCGTGGGCCTTCAAATAGAGGTTGATATGAAAATCAATCCAGGAGGGTAAAACTGATGGCTAGGATCGTCCATTTGATGTGATTTTCACCTGTCTGCCTTATAAGGACAGGAAACAATGAATGGACGGATGGGATCGAACTATCATCTTGCCATGTGTCAGGACAACTGATGTGCCAACTTGATCTACGCTTATTAGGGTGGCGATTGGCAAATGGGAGCGGATTACGTGCACCTTGATCTACTTATTCTATATCCATACCGTCCTTTCGTTTTTACAGAACATTTTAGGGCAGATCCAAAAAACTAAAGCAGATGCAAATCTCAGGTGGATCACACCATAGGAAAAACTGGTATTTGACCATTAAAAACTCATTGTGGGCCACAAAAGTTTTGGATCAATCTGGTATTTGTTATTTCCCTTTATTTAATGGTGGATCGTGCAATCACAACGGTTTCCTATCGTGTGGTTCATCTTGGATTTGGATCTGCTTCATCTTTGGGTTCATTCACTAAAACGATCTGAAAAAACGGATGGACGGTGTAGATATAGAATACATATATCAGGGTGGGTCCCACGGTAAGTGCAGCACCGTCTTGGGTGATGCCGAGCCGCAGCTAACCCGCTCCCTTGGCAAGTGGGCAAGGCTGGCCGGGACGAAGCATGTACGAGTTGGGGGCCGTTCCCATCATGATTTCAACGGCTTGGATCCTCGGTCTATGGGTCCAATTTCGCTGGCAAGATAACGTACTGTTCAGGGAGTATTTTTTTTTTTACTGTAAGCCTTACGTTTAAATCAGTAACTTTATCACGCCCGTCCAAACTTACTATACCAAACTAAGTCCCTGATGTACGGACCAAAATAACCCCATTCCTTTCGGATCGGCGGGTGTGCGAAGCCGAGCGCTCTTCGAACTCCGAGCTGCACGAACGGTTCAAAAGAGATCAAAGTTACATGCCCCACAGTTATGTATTTATTATATCCACGACGTTCATCCATATTTTGAGATCATTTCAGAACATTATCGGAAAAAAAAAAAATCATATCCAAAAATCAACTGGACTACCCACAAATAACAGCGGGAATATTGATTTTCATCGTTAAAATTTTCATAGGCCCACCGTAACATTTATTTTCCATCCAATCTATTCATAAGGTCACAAAGACTGTATGAAATCATATTGGTTCAAAACTTCTGTGACCCCTAAAAGGGTTTCAATGGTAGACGTTCAATCCTCACTACTTTTTTACAGTGTGGTCCACTTGATAGTTGGATTTGTCTTATTTTTTGTCTCAACCTTTAATATTAGCTCGCCAAATAGATGTACGATTTGGATATAACATAAACCTCATGATAAAACTCACAAAAGCAGTGGGGGATTGCTCCCCCAAAAAAAATAAAAATGCATAGTGTGGCGGAGAACTTTTTCCCCTACATTTTTCTCTAATACATATTTACCTAAACATGTATATATAATCATATAAAAATATTTTTCTCTCTTTTTATTTATTTATTTATTTATTCTTTTTTTTTTTTTTTCATTTTTTCATTTATTTCTTTATTTATTTACAAGCATATCTCCTAAACCAGAATGAATTACTTGACGTACCATGTATGATTTTTGGATAGGAGAAGCTACTTTAGCCAACCAACCTGGCTATTTTCCAAGTTTCCATTAGGTCAATGGTCGAAAATCCATTTCATTCACTTCGCAGTTAATTTTAATCAGTTCACGGTCAATTTCATTCACTTCGTGGTCAATTTCATTCAACTCTCGGTCAATTTCATTCACTTCGCGGTCAATTTCATTTAATTTACGGTCAATTTCAATCAGTTCACGGAGAATTTCATTAACTTCGCGATCAATTTCATTCACTTTACGGTCAATTTTAATATGTTCGCGGTAAATTTCATTCACTTCGCGGTCAATTTCATTCACTTTGTAGTCATTTTCAATCAGTTCGCGGTGAATTTCATTAACTTTGCGGGCAATTTCATTCACTTCGCGGTGAATTTTGTTCACTTTGCAGTCAATTTCATTCACTTCGCGGTGAATTTCATTCGATTCATGGTAAGGGGAGCGAAGAGTAAGCTTCTTCTCAAGGAAGCGAACAAGTGTATGAACATTGGCAAGCCAATCTTCGAAAGCGTGTTCGGGGTCAAAATTGGCGATGAGTTCTACTACAAGGTGGTGCTTTCCATCATTGGCCTTCATCGGCCTTATTAGGGTGGGATAAATTACACAAAGGTAAGGGAAAGGATTCTGGCTACGAAATATCAACATTCCTCCTAATTAATCATGTAACTCATTAAGGTCCATTTCATTTCACTGAAATTCACGGTGAATTTTGTTGAACTTCATCGTGAAGTGAATCAATTGAACTTCATCGCGAAGTGAATGGAATTCATTATGAAGTGAATGAAATTCATGGACCACAACAAGAAACGATGATCAAGCCATTAAAAACTTTCAAGGAAGCGAACAAGTGGGTATGAACATGTGTTTTGCCTTCATCCAATCGTTGACCCTATCAAGCATGTTGGATGGTCAAAATTGGCGATGATTTCATTCACTACAAGGTGGTGCAATTTTACTCACATCATTGTCAATTTCATTCATCGGAATTATTCACTTTGTGGGATAAATTCACAAAGGTAATTTCCTTCACTTCATGGGATTTCCTTCAAGCGAAATATCAACATTCCTCCTATGGTCAATTAATTCATGTAACTCATTAAGGTCCATCAACATTCCTGAATTTTCTTCAAGTCAATCAAATTCTTCGCCGTGAAAGTGAGTGAACTTCATCGTGAAGTGAATTAAATTCACGGTCAAATTCCTTCACTTAGCGGTGAATTTACTTAACTTCACGGTCAATTCCCTTCAATTCACGGTGAATTTCCTTCATGGTGAATTTCATTCAATTCATCTACTGAAGTGAAATGAAATTCCATTAGGTGGAATTTCATTCACCGTGGTGAATTTCCTTCAAGCGGAAACGATGATCAATTTCATTCACTTAAAAATTTTTTTATGGGCCATTCACTTCATTCAAGTTTCACTTCACTTCGCGGTGAATTTACTTCACTAGTGGTCAATTGATAGTTGTGTTTTGCCTTCACTTAGCGGTCAATTCCATTCACTTCATGGTGACCATGTGGTCTATCAACATGTTGGATGGCTAATAAATTGCCTTCACTTCATGGTGAACTTCCTTTACTTCGCGGTCAATTCCATTCACTTAATTCACCTTTGAATTACATTACTTCATTCACTTCATGGTCAAATTCTTTCACTTCACAGTGAATTTACACTGGTCAAGATGAATTTCATTCAATTCATCTACTTCGTGGTGAATTTCCTTCACTTCACAGTGAATTTCATTCAATTCATCTACTTCGTGGTGAATTTTCTTCACTTCGCGATCAATTATGTTCACTTAGGTTAAATTTTCTTCACTTTGCAGTCAATTCCATTCACTTCGAGGTGAATTTCACGGTGAATTTCCTTCACTTCGCGGTGAATTTCATTCATTTCACGGTGAATTTCCTTCACTTCGCGGTCAATTCCATTTACTTCATTCACTTCGCAGTGAATTTTATTCACTTCGTGGTCAATTCCATTTACTTTGCGGTAGTGAATGTTTCATTCAATCAAATTCCTTCATTTACTTTTCGAGGTCAATTCCCTTCAATTCGCGGTGAATTTCCTTTACTTCGTAGTGAATTTCATTCAATTCATCTACTTCGAGGTGAATTTCCTTCACCTCGCGGTCAATTTCATCCACTTCACGGTGAATTCATTTCGCAGGGAATTTCATTTACTTTACGGTTAATTCCATTCACTTCATTCACTTCGCGGTCAATTATATTCACTTCATTCATTTCACGGTCAAATTCCTTCACTTCGCGGTCAATTCCCTTTAATTAATCTACTTTGCGCTGAATTTCCTTCACTTCGTGGTCAATTCCATTCACTTTGCGGTGAATTTCCTTCACTTCACAGCCAATTCCATTTACTTCGTTCACTTCGCAGTGAATTCCTTCACTTCATGGTCAATTTCAATGACTATGATTATAATCCGTAGCTATAAGGAACCTCAGCTTTCAGAAATAACATTTCTGATAGTAGGGCCATTTTGGTCCAGTAAATGTGCATCTGTACAACAAGGGAGTAGTCTTGGAAGATAAGTTTGGAATGACTTAATATGGTACCTGGCTTAAAAGTGAGGAGTACAGTAGGAAACGTATTGTTCAGGGAGTGGATTAGGTGCGAACCCGGATGCCCAAGGTGGGTGGGACCCCTGAATGTGGGACTCACAGTGATACATGTGACTTAAATCCACGCCGGTATAACCGTTTTAAAAGCTCATTTTAGGGCATGATCTCAAAAATAAGGCAGATCCAAATCTTATGTGGACCATACCATTGGAAACAACGGTGATTGAATCCCCACAATTAAAACTTCATGGGCCACCGTAATGTTTATTTGCCATCCAAACTGTGGACAAGGTTATAAATATCTGGATGAAGAGACCACACAAATATGAGCTTAATCCAAAACTTTTTGTGTCCCAGGAGAAATTTTTGATGGTCGATTATCACTGTTTCCTGTATTATAGTCCACCTGGGATTTGTATCTGCTTCATTGATCGAGTAATGCCCTAAAATGAACTTTAAATACGGATGAACGGTGTGGATGTAAGCACGTACATCACAGTGGCCCCACCCACCTCGGTGGATCTAGGGTCTCACCTATTCCGCTCCCTATTGTTCAGCGACGGAAGAGTACGGCGGAGTACAGGGCTTGTCATCAGCAAATGCACGGTTGGCTTGTGCGCATGATATCCCGCTTGCGGGGCCATGGTTCTAGGATCCAAACCGTTAATATGTTGGCCCTCAACATAGAAAAGGGCTTGCCTGAAAAGATCCTTAGATTTACTGATCTTAACCCTTCTAGTGATGGCCAACGAATGCTATTAAGAGAATAGGTATGTGAACAATCCAAATTCAATGGAAACAAAACCCAAATTTCAAACGATTGGGATCACCGGATGTTGAAGATCTCTCATTCATCCCTCTGTCAATCTTGAGGGCCATCATTCAATGGTTAAATTCCTTGAACCATAGGCTTCTTAAGTATTCTCATCAGCTGATGATTCTTAAGAGATTTTTATTGCAATGAAATATAAATTTGTAATGATCCTAAATTTCTTTACCTTTCTCTTACAATATTTGTTTTTAACCGATTTATATCTTAAATTAACATAACAGTTTAATTATATACGAAAAAATAATAATGTAAAATCATATTAATAAGGCTTTTATGTTACAATGCTTTTAAATCATGTTATCCAAGCAACCTTAAAGGTTACACATGTAATGCAAGTGTTTTTTTTTTTTTTTTCACTTCTATTCCATTTTATTTTGAATTTTATGAAATGAATCCTGTGTTTTGGCATAATTAGATAGAATCACCCCAAAATTATATTTACATTTCACCACCCATAAATCTCTTTATTTGAGGAATATTGACATAAGACTACCTCATTAATAGAGATGTACATGATTTGAGTTAGCTCGGTCAGCTCACTCGATTCGACTAGAAAAAGCTCAACTCACCTCGGCTTGAAATTGGACTCGGACCGAGTCGAGCTGGTTTTTAGAGCTTGAAAAAATTTCGACTTGGATCGAACCTCAACTCAAACCAACTCAGATCGAACGGCTCGGTGACTCGGTTATTTTGATATGAATGTTGCTTGCCGAGTGTTTGATGAAATGAGTCAACGAAGTGTTGGCGAGGAAAGAATGGATGCATCGACTGTTTGATTTTGATGCTGCTCACCCGGGTGTTTGATTTTGATGCCGCTCTCTAGGTGTTTGATGAAATACCAGTAAAATATCGTTACTATTTGACATTCTATGAGAAATTGAATATACATTCTACTTGTTTAAGAAAATGCCGAACAGGTTTGAACTCAGATCGAATTAGCCCAAGCTGCTGATCGGACCGAGCCAAGTCAAGTTCGAGTTGGGGTTAGCTACTGGCCGAACCGAGCTGCGCCAAGCTCGACTCGGTTCAACTCGTGTACAACTCTACTCATTAATATCATGTTACAATCCCACACCTATTTAAATTAACTTTCCATTGAATTACCTCATTAATCAAGTTAATTGTCATAGTGGTGCTTTCCATTCCCACACCTATTTAAATTATCTTTAAATTCTGTCAGGTTATGTTTGCTTGTTTCATAATTGACAAAAAAATGTTCACATGTTTTGTTGACTGTTTTTGCTTGATCACTCTTGGTCATTGATGTTGCCTCCAATATGGAATTTTGAGGAATATTGGTTTCATGTATAACCCGTTCCATTTCTCAAGGGTGTGTGATTGATCATGAGAAGTCTAGTTTTTATGACTAACAAAATTGCATAATTATGAAATCTTGTTTTTAACTTTGATGAAAATCACATTGACAAAATATTTAGTGCCATAAAAAATAAATTTGTTCTCGGTTTCCCACACAGGCTACCGAAGTAGGGAGGACAGCTCTCCATAAAAAAAAAAATTCTAGTGATGGCTCATTGAACCATTGGCCATCCATTTTTAAAAACCTTTAACAATAGAGAGAGGATATATATATTTTGGATAAATGTCATTTAGCGCAAGCTTTTAAACTTCTTTCTCAAGACTTATTACAAAGGCAACATGTTAATTGCACCTTTGAGTCCAATGATTTCCTATAATGAATAGTAGACAATTGATGGTGAAGGGTTTTCCACATGAACAATTTTACCTTTAGAACACATAGGAAAGCCCACATGACCTTTGAGGTGAGCTCTAAGGGAGAGATGGTGGAATGCATATTATTGTCCATACTCATATATCTAACAAATGCTTTAGCTGATAAATCACATTTTATTAGTGTTGTGTACTTTAAAAAGCAAATGATGATATTGATCGTTGATCATGACGACTATAGGTCTTATGTGGATATCTTATAATTGCCATAATAAATATTTGAATTGACCTCGATCATGCATATATTTATGGGTTAAAAGAGAGGATTTTCTTTATCGTCCTTCACTTTAGATTGGGCACAATGGCCATTGGCTAATGGAGAGTTGTGTTCCGTGGATCTCATGACCCTGTTATTTCATGACTACCTAGTAGGTTTTACGATGAATCTATGATTATTCTTATGTGAGTGGACCAATGAGATGAAAAGTTTCTATTATCAGGCTCAATGATGAGTTAATGCCTTTGACTTACCCTACATAAGTGTGTGAGCATTCATAAATATAAGATCTTGTTATTAGACCATTAGGACACTTACATGGGAAGACGTGAATGCAGTCTGTCACGGGGAGAAGGGGAGGATACTCACGTGCTTGAAGCTCTTTGGTGTGATGCAAGGTGTATATGATTCAATTGGTTTTACCTCATTTTCTTGGTTGTGAAATTCATTTCTAAGATGGCTGAAAATGGCAAGTTTGATTATTTGGAGTCGCCAATAGCTGATCAGGCTTGTCTGTGTCCACGATCAACTAGATTTCATGGACTTACCTTGGGATCAAGAGATCGTAAAATCCCCTGACCTAAAAAAGACTCCCGTGATTGGCCTGCGACTGTAAAGGTCTAGGTAAGGGTCTCAGTTATAAAAGAGAAATGAGTCTTTACTTTAAGGGATATGCAATTTTTAAGAAAATTTTAAATTCGCAATAATGTTATACGTCTAACCATGCATCACGTAATCTTATCAAAGAACTAAGCAGGCAAAATATAATCATACCTAGCCTTGCTATGCAGAACTAGGAGATTTCGGGCAGATGAGCAAAGTAAATAAATAAATAGAAATAGAAATAAAAGCAGTTAAAATGTATTGTGACAGATAATAAGCCAAAATATATGAAATGGACTACATTATGAGCTTGGCTGAGATGTGAGAGTGAAAGAGGGAGATAAAACACCCTTTTTTGTTAAAAGGGATGGTCAGATTGCCTTGATCCTGACTCTACTTTTGAATTGGCTGAATTTCTCTTACATGTTAACTTTCTGCAACTGAATTTGTATTAAGCAAAATTTAGGCATGAATGTGGCGGTTCTTAGACTTCCTAAATGGCAAAGCACCCCTTCTTTGTGGGCTTTTCTACCTAATTTTGATCTATCGGGGCTCTCTCTTGCTACTGAGTTGAGTGCTGGAAGTTAATGATGGGTTTTTTTGACCCATCTTCGACTGGTCGAGAGCCCTGCTCGACCGGTCGAAGGCTGGTGGTCGACTAGTCGAAGGTTCGAGTCGTAACTTCGACTCAAAATCCAGCGAGTATTATTGTTATTTTTTACTGTAGCTATGATTGGTCAAAGGGATTCTTGACTAGTCGAAGGGTTCCTACGACTAGTCGAAGACTAGGTTCGACTAGTCGAAGGTTACGCAGTTTGTTCGGCTATTTTGCACGAAACTGCGGATTTGAGTCCTTTCGCAATAGGGATGCGGAAAGGAGTTTCCTAAATTATAAAAGGGGTTGCCTAGGGTTTTTCTAGGGACAGCAAGAGGGTTTCCTAATGCTTTACAAGGGATTTGCTAAAGGGTTTAGAGCTATTAAAGGTGAGAGAGAGGGAGAAAGAGAGAGAGGAAGCTTATAGAAGGGAGGTTCTGCTCGTGAAGGTTTTCTACTGTCCAATCTATATCTCAGCGCTTCTATGTCCTCGTAATCGGTTAGATCTTTCCGTTTTCTATATTTCTCTTATTGTTTATCCACTCCTACATGAGTGAAGAAGATTGTAACGTTCTACTTCATAGTGGATTGTTGATCTGGACGAGGTCCCGTGGTTTTTACCTCTTTGAGGGTTTTCCACGTAAAAATCTCTGGTGTGGTGTGTGATTGATGCTTTGATTTATTTCATTGCTTTATTATCCATAATTCTGGTTTGTTTCGGGAGGCTAGATCCTAAGGTTTGTGCAAGGCATCCCAACAAAGTGGTATCAAAGCTAAGTTCATTGAACGGGTAGGATCGGTTTTGAATTATGGAAGGTGGCTCAAGGATGATCAGCCTCAATGGTTCTAACTGGACCATATGGAAGGCTAAGATGGAGGACTTGCTTTATTGCAAGGACCTATATTCTCCAATCTTAGGCATATCAGCAAAATCCAAGGATATGACTGATGATGATTGGAAGAAGACGGACCGAAAGGCGGTGGGGTTTATTAGACAATGGTTGGATGATTCTGTGTTCCACCATGTGTCTACAGAAACCTCAGCCGCAAGCCTATGGCTAAAATTACAAGGGCTGTATGAGAGGAAGACAGCCGGTAATAAGATATTTCTGATAAGGCGACTTGTGAATCTCAAATTCAAAGATGGTGGTTCTGTGGCCGAGTAGTGAACCAACTCACCTCTATGAAGATGGTCCTGGATGATGAATTGCAGGCTTTACTATCGCTTAGTTCATTGCCTGACAGTTGGGAGACATTGGTGGTGTCTCTAAGTAACTCCGTGCTAGGCGAAAAAATATCTATGGAACAGGTAACCAGTTGTCTCTTCAATGAGGAGACAAGGAGGAAGTCTCAGGGGTCTACTCAGCAAGAGGCTCTTGTGACGCAGGAACGGGGGAGAGGAAAGAACTGGAAGGGCGGGAAGGGCTGAGATAAATCAAGAGGCAAGTTGAGTAACAGAAAAGATGTTAATTACTGGAACTGTGGCAAGAAGGGCCACTATAAACATGAATGTCGTGGTAAAAAGAACTACAAGAAAGGAAAAGGGAAGGAAGATGAATCAGATTCCACTGCGGTCGCTTCAGATGGCGACATGGTAGTTATTCTTTCAGCAGATCACGATGTATGTCTCACAGCTACGAGTCAGGACACCGACTGGGTGGTTGACTCAGGAGCTTTTTTTCATGCAACTCCACGCAGGGACTTCTTCACAAGCTACAAGTCAGGTGACTATGGGACTGTGAAGATGAGAAATTCTGGCGTATCAAAGATCGTGAGAGTCAATGATATTTGTGTGAAGACCGATGTGGGCTGCACATTGGTCCTCAGGGATGTGAGGCATATCCTAGACCTTCGCCTCAACTTGATGTCGATGGAAAGGTTGAATGATGATGGCTATGAAAGCCGGTTTGCTGATGGGTGATGGAAGCTCATCAAGGGTTCGTTGATCATGGGTAGAGGAAAGAAGTGTTGCACCCTGTACAAGGCAAGTGTCAGTATGTGCAAGGGTGGATTGAACGCAACGGAAGATTTTGCTATTGACATGTGGCACAGACGCCTAGGCTACATGAGTGAAAAAGGGCTTCAGCTACTAGAGAGGAAGCGGCTCCTTCCAGACGTGACAGGTATACCTCTCAAAACCTGTCTTGATTGTTTATCAGGGAAACAACATAGAGTTTCATTTATTAAAACTGCTTCTCATGTTAATAAAGTGCATGCATTAGATTTGGTTTATTCTGATGTTTGTGGTCCTATGAGGACAAAAACCTTGGGTGGGGCATTGTATTTTGTTACTTTTATAGATGATGCATCTAGGAGGGTTTGGGTTTATGCTTTGAAATCTAAGGACGAGGTCTTTGGTGTGTTTAAATTGTTTCATGCTATGGTCGAGAGAGAGACAGGTAGATCATTGAAGTGCATCCGCACTGACAATGGTGGTGAATACATTGGTGACTTTCATGAGTACTGCAAGTCCCTGGGTATACGGCATGAACAGACGGTTCCCAAGACCCCCCAGCATAATGGTGTAGCTGAGCGAATGAATCGCACCATTGTTGAGAGAATCAGATGTATGTTATCCCATGTGAAATTGCCCAAGACGTTCTGGGGAGAAGCAATGCACACGGCGGTGTATTTGATAAACAGGTCTCCATCAGCCCCGTTAAATGAAGAAGTACCTGAGAAGGTATGGAATGGACATGATCCATCGTACAGTCATCTCAGGGTGTTTGGATGCAGGGCATCCGTTCACGTACCAAAGGACGAGAGGTCCAAGCTCGATATGAAGATCAGGCAGTGTGTGTTCTTAGGGTACGGTGATGAAAAGTTCGGTTATAAATTATGGGATCCGACCGAGAGGAAGCTCGTCAGGAGCAGAGATGTGGTTTTCTTTGAAGATCAGTGTATAGAAGATATTGGTAAGTCAGAGAAGAATCAGCCTAGTTCAGGTGAGCTAGAGGACATGGATCCGATTATTCCTCCCGTGGTGCATGATAACAAAGGAGTATAGCAAGGTGCAGAGGACGAGGGAGTTCCTTCAGAAAATGGACCAGGGGAGCAGCTCCCACTTGATCCACCTGTTGAGCCACAGGTGAGGAGGCCATCTAGGGACAGACAACCGTCCAAGAGGTACTCACCGCACGAGTACATTATGCTAACCGATGGGGGAAAGCCAGAAGATTATTTTGAGGCCCTAGCCGACGAGTATAAGGGGGAGTGGTTGAAAGCTATGCAAGAGGAGATGAAATCCTTGCATAAGAACCACACCTATGATATGGTGAAATTGCCTAAGGGCAAGAAAGCTTTGAGCAACAAGTGGGTGTTCAGAAAGAAGGTTGAGCAGAAGAATTCACAGACGAGGTTCAAGGCCAGACTTGTGGTGAAGGGGTTTGGTCAGAGGAAAGGCATAGACGTCGAGGAGATATTCTCACCAGTGGTGAAGATGACATCCATACGGGTGTTGCTTGGGTTGGCGGCTAGCATGGATCTGGAGATAGAGCAGTTAGATATTAAAACTACCTTTCTCCATGGTGACCTGGAAGAAGAGATCTACATGCACCAACCAGATGCGTTCGAAGTCAAGGGTAAGGAGCATATAGTGTGTAGGCTGAGGAAGAGCTCGTATGGGCTGAAACAAGCTCCACGGCAATGGTACAAGAAGTTCGACTCGTTTATGTTGAAACATTGATATGACAGAATGAAGTCGGACCACTGTGTGTTCACGCGCAAGTTCTCAGATGGTGATTTCTTAGTTCTGCTGTTATATGTTGATGACATGCTCATCATGGGAAAAGATATCAAGAAGATTGACAGGCTAAAACAGGAGTTGGGCAAGTCTTTTGCGATGAAAGACTTGGGCCCGGCTAGACAGATCCTAGGAATGGAGATAACATGTGACAGAAGCAGCAGGAAGTTTTGGCTGTCACAAGAGCGGTATATTGAGAAAGTCCTAGAGCGGTTCAATATGAATGCACGTGCAAGCCGGTCAGTACTCCTTGGATGGTCACTTCAGATTGAGCGACAAGCAGTGTCCCAAGACAAAGGCAGAGGTGGAAGAGATGCAGAAAATATCCTACGCGTCAGCTGTAGGAAGTTTGATGTATGCTATGGTGTGTACACGCTCAGACATTGCATATGCGGTTGGTGCTGTCAGCCGGTACCTTGCCAATCCTAGCAAAGAGCATTGGGCAGCGGTGAAATGGATACTACGGTATCTAAGAGGCTCATCCAGGTTGAGCCTATGCTATGGTAATGGAAAACCTATGTTAGAGGGCTACACAGATGCAGATATAACAGGTGACATAGACTCCAGGAAGTCTACATCGGGGTTTATGTTCACATTTGCAGGGGGAACGGTTTCTTAGCAGAGCAAGCTACAGAAGGTCGTAGCATTGTCGACGACAGAGGCCGAATACATTGCAGTCACAGAAGCATGTAAAGAGATGCTTTGGATGAAAAGGTTCCTACAAGAACTTAGCCTAAAGCAGGAGGAGCACGTGGTCTATTGCGATAGTCAGAGTGTTATACACTTGAGCAAGAATCCAAATCAGCATTCTAAGTCGAAACACATTGAGATATGGTATCACTGGATCAGGGATACTCTGGAACAGAAGGTGTTACTGCTTGAGAAAGTCCACACGGACGATAATGGGTCAGACATGATGACCAAGGCTTTGCTCAAGGGCAAGTTTGAGGTTTGTAGAAACCTGGCTGGCTTGAAGAAGGTGGATCCCTCCTGGGTCAAAAAGGAGAAGATTTGATGAATTTTTTTGACCCATATTCGACTGGTTGAGAGCCCTGCTTGACCGGTCAAAGGCTGGTGGTTGACCAGTCGAAGGTTCGAGTCGTAACTTCGACTCAAAGTCCAGCGAGTATTATTGCTGTTTTTTTACTGTAGCTACGACTAGTCGAAGGGATTCTCGACTGGTCGAAGGGGTCCTACGACTAGTCGAAGACTAGGTTCGACTAGTCAAAGGTTATGCAGTTTGTTCCGCGATTTTGCGTGAAACTGCAGATTTGAGTCCTTTCGCAACAGGGATGCAGAAAAGAGTTTCCTAAACTATAAAAGGGGTTGCCTAGGGTTTTTCTAGGGACAACAAGAGGGTTTTTTAATGCTTTACAAGGGATTTGCTAAAGGGTTTAGGGCTATCAAAGGTGAGAGAGAGGGAGAAAGAGAGAGAGGAAGCTTATAAAAGGGAGGTTCTGCTCTTGGAGGTTTTCTACTATGCAATCTATATCTCAGCGCTTCTATGTCCTCGTAATCGGTTAGATCTCTCCGTTTTCTCTATTTCTCTTATTGTTTATCCACTCTTGCGTGAGTGAAGAAGATTATAATGTTCTACTTCATAGTGGATTGTTGATCTGGACGAGGTCCCGTGGTTTTTACCTCTTTAAGGGTTTTCCACGTAAAAATCTCTTGTGTGGTGTGTGATTGATGCTTTGATTTATTTCATTGCTTTATTATCCATAATTCTGGTTTGTTTCGGGAGGCTAGATGTCACGCCCTAAACCCGAAAATTAAATTCACAGGAATCTCGATCGCCGAATCCGGTGCCGACAGCCTCCGTAGTACTCCATTCTCGGCTCTCAGCGCCTATATGCCAGATTCCGATCCTGGGATCCTACAAGGAGGATTTTCAGTATGAAATTTTTTTTTGTAAGGGAGCATAACCATAAGCATAACCAAGTCACAAAACAACATAATCATCACATATCCACTAGAATAAATATTTGAGTACAATGCTGAAAGGGAAATACATATGTCAAAAATCAAAACTCCAGAAGACCGCTGCATGCCCCAAGCTCAACGCTGCTACAACCTAATGCCACCTGCACGCATCTATCGTGCATAAGCTTATAGAAAGCTTAGAGGGTGGTGGAAGTGTGTGTAAGGTAAGTGTTAAGTATCAATAAAGCACATAAATCATACATCATCGGGATAAGCAGAAATACTATAAGATCATGAATCATATGACATCAGAGTAAGCGGAAGTGTACTGGTAAGTCCATGAATGCTATTAGCCGTATCAAGGCTATGCGATGCAAAACATAACAAGATTAACGGATGCTGAGGATGCAATGCAATATGCAAATCTTGACGAGCCATGAATACCATCAACCTTATCTAGGCCATATAAGTGCAAAAACATAGTAACCCAAATTGCTAAGTTCTGCGGATGCATTGTAATATGCGGTGCGAATGAAATGACTATGCTGGAATATGAAGTCGAGATGATAGTACGAAGTATCACAGGCTATGGGGTCCATCACAAGGGACTTCTATCCAAACCAGTCCCATACCTAAATTTGGATAGTCAGACACAATGTGGTAAACTCCTGATCTTGGGTTAGTCGTGCGCCCAACCAAAATCCTGGCCATGCGATGGTACACGTAACAAATAGTTATGCACCACTAGCCCGAGTGGATAGTGAATGAATGAATATGCAATTCCTGCTCAATAAGTCCATATATCAGTACAGTTCATCTCTATTACACTTTACGCCAGCTTGCCGCCCCTATCCGAGCGTACAACTAGGTAAGTGAAAGAGACCTCACTATCCGCCTACCAATATCGGGCACGGCTCGTCGATAGCGGACCTATTCCTCAAGCTGGTCAAACTCAACCTAGATATTGCCCACTCACTTAGGCGAGTAAGGTCACACCCCTTTCCAACCGACCATAACACAGTGGGAGATGCGGCCTCCTGGTATTCGGCCCTCGTGCGCTCATATATCCACTCGGTCTCGACGTTGGAGTTATCTTCTGGCCACAGAGGTTTAAGAATTTTCACCCAGGGACATCTATGGGGCCCGTATGCTAGAACCAAACATTTTCGGTGTCCCGTCTGGGTATCCACGATATGCCTGTGGAGGCCATGGCCCTGATGTCGCTAGGGCATAAAATGATCAAGTAACATGTATGCGAGATGCATGAATCACACCGTACAAACATGTAGCAATCTCGTGCGTACCATGCGCTCATGTCAGGCACTCCATCTCATATGGAGTCCCGTAAATGTCTCAGCCCAACGGCTCATGTTATAACCAAACATTCCTCATATCAAGCATTCATATGATGGGTATGGGTATGAATCATGGAGCTACACTAAGCATGTTATAAGGTGATGAACTATCCTTACAACGCAGATGGGCCTAGACGGCCTACACACAACAAGTATGGGCCTACCAATGGCCCTAGGGAGAGTCGTAATGCGGACATTTAACCAACATTATACTTACAATGTGGACGTCAAACCAACATTGCTCCCAAGGCATAGCCCGCCATATAGGTCAACACATAAAACACGGTGGAATCACATTCAATGGGCCTTATGTATACCCTATTGGGCCTCGACCCATGGGCCTCCAATACATCAAATGGGCCTCACAACATAGGCCTCATGTATATCAAGGTGGGCCTAAACAACGGGCCATAAATATGACAAGTGGGCCATATGTATATACCAAGGTGGGCCTCAACGGATAGCCACAAGTACATTAATGTGGGCCTCACCACATGGGCCATATGCATATCAAATGGCCCACACTAATGGGCCTTATGTACATTGCAATGAGCCATATCCCATGGGCCTTGAATACGTCAAAATGGGCCTCAACCCATGGCCTTAATACATCAACATGGGCCTTAACCCATGGGCCCCAAATACATCACAATGGGCCTCAACCCATGGGCCCTAATACATCACAATGGGCCCCAACCCATGGGCCCCAAATACATTACAATGGGCCTCATAACATGGGCCTTACATTCATATCAAGGTGGGCCTCAACAACGGCCTCAAATACATCGAATGGGCCCCATAACATGGGCCTTACATTCATATCAAGGTGGGCCTCAACAACGGCCTCAAATACATCGAATGGGCCCCATAACATGGGCCTTACATAAGTGGTGATAATGACTTCCACCATTGAAATTCCTAGGGCCCACCATAACATTTATTTCCCATACAATCTGTTCATAGGGTCACCAAGAACTTGGTGGCCCAAGGGTCTAATGGTGGACGTTCAGTCCTCACTGAACAGTGGGGTCCACATGATAAATAGATCTATCTTATTTTTTTGGCCCCAAGCCTTAAGACAAGCTTGCCAAATGGTGGACGGTTTGGATGCAACGCAAATATCATGGTGGGGTCCACCAATGTGTGGCCTACTGTGGGGCCTACTGGCCGTCACTAGCCATCCAGCAACCTACTGGACGGCGTGAATACAATACGTACATTTTGGTGGGTGCCACCGTCCGCCTGGACGGTGAGCAAATAAAATACATACATCTGTGTGGGTCCCATGTGGGGCCCACTGTAATGTTTATTTTCCATCCAACCCGTTCATAAGGTCACGTGTACCTTGGTGAAGGGTGAAAACAAATTTCACCTTGATCCGAAACTTCTGTGGACCCAAAATGGGTTTCAATGGTAGAGTTCAATCACCGCTGTTTCTTGTGGTGTGGGCCACCTAAGATCTGGATCATGCTGATTTTTGGAGGGGACCCACCTTAGGGGGTGGTCCACCTCATGGACGGCGTGGATACAAAATATACATCATGGTGGGGTCCACATGTGGGGCCGTGGCCCCTGGCCCATTCGCCCGTGAAAACGCAGCAGCGTTCTGCTGCTGCTGACGTAGCAGCAGGCGCTGCCTCTTTTTTTTGTTTTTTTTTTGTTTGAAAACCTGAATTCTGGAGGTTTTTCATGTGTGGGGCCCTCTTCAGCCAAATCCACCCCATCCACGAGTTTCCATGGCCCAAGGCCAGTCCATCAAGACCAATATTGGACGTTTTTCAGCGTGTAGAAAGATTAAGGTGAGTTTCAACGGTGAAAATCACTATTTCCAAAAGTATGGTCCGTCTGAGAGTCAGATTGACCTCATTTTTCGGCTCAACGCCTAAAATAATACAGGGAAAAGGATAGACGGCGTGGATTGAAGACATACATCAAGATGGGGCCTACACACGGGGTCCACCCAAAAAGCTTGTAAACCAAGCTAATATTTGTGTTTACTTTCCAGACGTCCAGTGACGCTGGACTCTTTCTTTCTTTTCTTCTTCTGTTTTTTTTTCTGTCTTGGCATACAAATAACGTTAAGGTGGGCCTTGCTTAGGTGGGCCACCTCATGGATGGATGGTGTGGGTGCAACACATATGCAAGCGGGCCTCACCTAGGGATGGCTTGGATAAAATACATGGCTCATGGCAGGGTCCATCCAAGTGGGCCACATGGCCACATCATCACACATAAAAAAATGAACAAGAGAGGGAGAGAGAGAAAGAGAGTGGGAGAGAAAAGTGGGACACACGTGTGATGGAGGGACCCCGACACTATGGGCCCTCCCTTGCATTCCATCATACATCAAAAGATAATCATAGTGGGCCATTGACCATATCTTAGTGTCCCAAGTGAGATCCATACCATTGATCGGTACCCCTCACTTGGCCCATCTAGGAAAGCATGAAAACTACCCTATCAAAGCACCCACCGGTTGATCTTCTCGGTCCGTTGGAATGCCAACCTCCTTGTGCTCCTCTTTGATGGTGGAGATGAGAAATAGATGACTAGGATGATGGGTTTTGGAATGGGAAAGGTGGGCCACACAAACTCTCTCTTTTCTCACTTGGAAGCTTAGACGTGGGGGTGCTCTTGCTTGACTTGAGAATGTTGGAAAATGAGAGGGAGAGAGAGAGTTGTAAGGAGAGATGTGAGTGAGTGATATGAGGTGATGGATGTGGTACTTGACTAGGTATGGGTGTATAAGAGAGAGGGTGAGAAAGAGTTGACTTTGGAGAGAGAAAACATGGGTTGCTTATACTTGACATTGAAGTGATTGATTGATTGATGTGATTGATTGATTGATGGGATTGATTTGACATCGTATAGAGATTCTTTTGGGATTGAGAAAGCATGACGTTTCTTCGAAATAAACGCCGGCTCACATCTTCTGCCTTGGGTATCGGATCAGTGCGTGAGTCGCGGCGTTGGAACCGCGGCGACGGTGCGGTCGCAATGATACAGGTCTCGGATTAAACCGACTCAATTCTACAGGATACGAATTAGGGTCGATCGCAACGTTGATTATACGTCGCAGGTTGCCGGAATTCGACGGAAAGGATCGCGGGAGTTGACGGAACAGTACGGGATAGGATACGGGTCTTACACTAGATCCTAAGGTTTGTGCAAGGCATCCCAACAGTTAAGTATATCGAAGAGGTATCTATATCTCTAGTTGGTGAGAATGGGGATCTGGTGGTCCTCAGCTTGTGACAGGCCGACGGTATCCTAAACTCTAGTTTTGATCCATCAATAATATTTTTCCTTTCTTCCTTGGCTTTTCATGATTGATTTTAAGCTATAAGGTTATAGATTGAGTGATCTGAACTGTTCACTATTTTTGAAAAGGGGTATGTGCCTATGTTTCCTTTTCGGCTGATTTTCAAAGTTTCTTTTGGTGGATAAATGCAGTTTTATTAGAATGTAGCTAAGACAATGAATTTTGGCAAGTGCAGGTTAATGGCTCTGATTGTGGGGTCAAGAGTTGGAAATCTCTAGATCGGGGAAATCTCTAGATCAAGCTTAATAGTTTAGTTTGGGGCAAGCTTGAGGTTCTACTTTTAGATTTGAGTAGGCGTACGACAGTAGTTGGGAATTTTAGTTTGATGTAGTTTTATCGGAGTATAATCAGTTAGTTCAAGAGTAGTGTCTTTGTGATTTATATGAGGTGTCTACTGAGTATCACCTCATGTCTCTAGATTAAGACACCATCATATTTGGTCCAAATAAACTTGTGTATTACCCATTTTAACTAATCTTTAAACCTGAGAATGATTATGAGTTCAAGTCCCTCATATGATATACTTTGGTCCCTCCTCAAGCAATCACTTTAGTAGTTGCATATGTGGGCGTGTTTGTGTATATTACATTCAGATATGGTCGAAGTTAATATGATCCAACAAGAGAACCATTGGTTGACTAGGAACACTTTTTTGACTTATATCTTGATGATTAGATAATTCATTGAGTTGTTTTTAGCTAGGCTTGGTACTCGAATGGTTTTAAATGTTTTGATAAATATTTTCATTGGCTAATATTTTATTTTTATCATTAAAATAATTTTAATCATGCTTGATGACATCTACATGCTTGATGACATCTAATGGTTAAGATCTTGTGTATTACTTTAAGATATAGTTGATGTTAATATGATCTAACAAGGGATCCATTGGTTGACTAGGAACACTTTTATCACTTATATCTTGATGATCGGACAATTAATTAATTAATTTTTTTTTAGCTAGGCATGGTACTCAAATGGTTTCAAATGTTTTGATAAATATTTCCAATTGTTAATATTTTATTTTTACCATTAAAGCAATTTTGATGGATATCTAATGGTTAAGATCTCGTAGCCCACTCAATGATTTGCATGGATATTGGATCAAGTGTGGATGGACATAATTTGCATAAGATCTCGTAACTGAAGGGATTAGGTTAATTTTGGTACATAGATAGGCATAATTGCAAACTTTTGATGTAATAGGTAACAAATGTTTTTAAGGATGGTGTCTATAATTAGTACATCTTTTAAAACCTTAACTCCTTATATATATATGGGAAAAGGTACAATGCGCTCAAGCTGACGATAAGCTTATCGTGAGATCGAGCTGTGTGGGCCCCACCGTGATGTGTGTCGACCATCAACACCGTGCATTTGATGGGTACCCTTTAAATTATGGGATATCCCAAAAATTAGCCATATACGGAACTCAGGTGGGCCATACCATCTAAAATTATGTGAAGACACCGTTAAAACATATAAAAGCACTTGGTGGGGCCCACTTGAGTTTTGTATGCGCCTGAAACTTGGTCTGAACCCTCATTCAAGTGGGACACACATAATGGATGGGCTGGATTTGCAAACCACATCTCGGTGGGCCCTCAAAAATGGTTATGAATGTTTTAATGGTGTACGACCCCTCTCCACTTCTGTATGTGGTGTGGCCCACACAAGTCACGGATTGACTTGATTTTTGGGATCTAGGCCCACGATGGAATGGTGCATCTGACTGATGGGGTAGATGTTCGAAACGCATCATGGTGGGGCCCACACAGATCGACCTCATGGGACGGACCCATGAGCTTGAGCGCATTGTACCTTTTCCATATATATATATATATATCCAAGAGAGAGAAGAAAGTGAATGAGTGTGGACGTTCCTAACCTCTTGGGTGTCACTGAGAGAGAAGAGAGAGAGAGAGAGAGAGAGAGAGAGAGAGAGAGAGAGAGAGAGAGCATCTTTCTCTCTTCCCCCTCATCATCCACACATTCACATGTTTGGGGTCCGCCTTTTGGATGAATCTCTTTCTGCACTCCCCTAGCCCTATTACAAGGGAGGTGTGGTGACTCTTTGCTTCTCATACATTTAGAGTAGATAAGGAAGAAACCTTATATTTTGAAAGATTGACATCGATGTTTTCTATCAGAAATATAGTTTAAATCAAGGTACGATCTCTACTATATTGGTTTGTAATTTTAAAGTTTTGAATGTATTCTGCATGATGATCCTATTTAAAATCAATCAATTTTCAAAAGTTTAATCTTTGTTCCTAAAACTCTAACACATTTTGAATCACGTTTTCATATGAGGTGATCTTTACATATACCCAGATGGACATAGGTTAAAAGTATTTCCTTTGTGCACTTAGGTTACTAGAGCTTTTTAAGGATGGGTTCCATGTCACGCTCCAAACCCAGAAATCGGATTCACAGAAATCCCGATCACCGAATCCGGTGCCGACAGCCTCTGTAGTACCCCATTCTTGGCTCCCAGCATCCATATGCCAAGTTCCAATCCTGGGATCCTACAAGGAGGATTTTCCAATGTACATTTATCTCGTAAGAAGCATAACCACAAGTTTACGCAAATCACAAAGGCAGCATCATCATCATCACATATCCACTAATATAAACATTTGAATACAATGCTAAAAGGGAAATACATATGTCAAAATAAAGCTCCAAAAGTCAGCTATATGCTCCAAGCTCTACGCTGCTGCAACCTAACATCACCTGCACGCATCTATCTTGCATAAGCTTATAGAAAGCTTAAAGGGTGGTGTAAGTGTGTGCATAAGGTAAGTGTCAAGTATTCAATATAATGTCATAATCATACAATATTGGAAATACTGGTAAGAACATGAATCATACAATATCAGAATAAGCGAAAATACTGACAAGTCCATAAAGATATCATCAACCTCATTTAGGATATGCGATGAAAAGACATAGTAGGCCAATGTCATATACTGAGAAAGTAATGTAAATCGGATATGTAATGCGGAAACATAATGAACCAAATATCAGATATCGAGGATGCAATACAATATGCAATTCAGAAGAGCTACGAATACCATCAACCACATCTAGGTTATATAAATGCAGAAACATATCACCCAAAATGTCATATGCCAAAGATGTATTGCAATATGCATTATGTGATGTGAATGAAATGACCAAGCTGCAGTGTGAATTTGGGATAGTAGTACGTGGTATCACGGGCTATGGGGCCTATCACAAAGCACTTCTATCCAAACCAGTCTCATACCTAAATTTGGATACATAGACTTAATGTGGTAAACTCCTGATCTTAGGTTAGTCTGCGCCTCAATCGAAATCCTGGCCATTGCGAAAGAACACAACGATTAGTTGCACACCACCAGCCCGAGTGGATAGTGAATGAATGAATAAATATAATGCTAATTATGCAACTCCTGCTTCACAAATCAGCACTGTACATCTCTGGGATCATCACCGGAGTCTAGTACACTTCAAGCTGGCTACCGCCCCAATTGGCCGCATAGCCCAGCGAGTGGAAAAGACCTCACTACCTGCCTGTCAGTAGTATACCAATGCCTACCCGACTCGTCGATAGCTGACCCATTTGGGAGCTGGTCAAACTCATCCTAATATAGCCCTCTCATTCGGGCAGATAAGGCCATACCCCCTCCCAATCGACCACGACATAGTGGGAGACGCGGCCTTCTGGTATTTGACACTCGGGCGCTCATGTATCCACTCAGTGTAGACGTTAGGGCGTTTCCTGGCCACGGAGGTTTATTGACTTTCACCCACAGACATCCAAAGTGCCCAGATGCTAGAACTAAACATTTTCGGTGTCCTATCTAGCCATCCATGACATGCCTGTGAAGGCTATGGCCCTGATGTCGCTAGGGCGTACAGTAATCACAACACACAATACAAGATGTATAAGTCATATAATTCAGTCATACATCAATCCTGTGCATACCGTGCACTCATGTGAGACAATCTTTGCCCATCAGGGAGTCTCATAACAACTTACCCAATGACATATACAATGGTCAACCACATCTCATAATAAACATGCAGATGATGCATATGGGCATGTACATAATGCTATGCTGTCACATACTCATAATCGGTATCGACAACCAACACCGATAATAGGCATCGATAATCAGCCTTGATAATTGAAATCATCCTCAATAATCGAAATCAGCCTCGAGACAATCGAAATCGGCCTCGATAATCAGCCTCGACAATCAGCACCAATAATTGGCCTCAATAATCAGAATTAGCCCCGACAATCAGAATCGGCCTCGACAATCGGGATCAGCCTAGACAATCGGCCTTGACAATCGGAATCGGCCTAACAAAGGGCTTAAGGGAAGGTCACAATGAGGACATTAAATATTATTGCCCATTAATGTGGACATTTAACCAGCATTGCTCCCAAGGAGTAGCCTACATAGAGCCAAACATACAATGGGCCCAAGGCCTCAACAATGGCCCAATATACATCACCATGGGCCTCTCTCAAGTGCCTAATACACCTCATAATGGGCCTCACTCATGGGCTACATATACAACACGTTGGACCTCGCTATATGGGCCGAAATTATATCACGATGGGCTGCAACAATGGGCCAATACAATCACAATGGGCCACGACATATGGGTCGAAAATACATCTTATTGGGCCTTACCAAATGGGTCGGAAATACATCACAATGGGCCGTAATTACATCACATCGGGCCTCATCATATAGGTCTCATATACAACACATCGGGCCACATCACATGGGCCTAATACACATCACCATGGGCCGCTCACACAGGCCGCACCAATGGGCCTCATATACGTCACATTGGGCCTTATGCCTGGGCTGCATATACATCAAGTGGGCCACATTACATGGGTCACACATACATCACATTGGGCCTCACTCCTGAGCCACATATACAACTCAATGGGCCGCACATATGGGCCGAAAATACATTACAATGGGCCCTACCAAATGGGCGTCTCATACATAACATCGGGCCTTGCCATCTGGGCCGGAAATACATCACAATGGGCCACAACCCATGGGCCTTAATACACAACATGTGGGCCTTACACATGGGCCTAATATATATCACAGGTGGGCCTATAAAACATATACATCAGCAGAGTCCACGTCCAAGGATGGACGACTTAGATATATAATACATACAAGGTTGGCCATACGTGCCATCAAGATAGGGCCCGCCATAACGTTTATTTTCCATCCAATCTGTTCATATGGTCACAAAGACCTGGATCAAGGGAAATAACAAATATCATATTGAATCCCCAAAGGGTTCCAATGGTAGGCATTCGACTTTCCACTATTTTCTGCAGTGTGATCCACTGATAGGTCTGTCTCATTTTGTCTCAAGCCTTAAAACGAGCTTGCCAATTGAATGGGTGGTTAGGATATAACACATACATCAAGGGCTATCCCACCGTCCTGCCATCTGGACGGTGCGGATGGACGGTGTGTATAAAACACATACATAATAGTGGGTCCACTATCTCGGATAGATGGGCAGAGTGGATGTAGAATAAATTCATCAATGTGGGCTCCACATAGCACGTGGCCCACAACTGTCAAAACAAATGGACAGCATAGAGAAACATATACATCAGGGTCCCACTGCAGCAGCCATACTGTTGGACTGTTTGGAGAAAATACATGTATCACAGTGGACCCTCGAGGTGGACGGCATGGAATGAAGCACATGCATCAAGGTGGGGCCCATGTCCCCTTGATCTGAACGGATGGAGTGCATAAAATACATTCATCAGAGATGGGGTCCATACAGATGGATGGTCAGGATAAAACCCATACACCATGGAAGGTGTAGATAAAATATATATACATCAAGGTGGCCCCACCGTCCCACCTGCTGGACAGTGGTGGGGACACAACACATACATCAATATAGGGCCCCACAGCACCATGTATGGTCCAGATAAAACACTACATCATGGTAGGCGCCACTCAGCACAAAATAGATGGACGGTATGGCTGCAAACATCATGGTCAACCTACACAACTTACTGACGCCACTGCGGTGGGCCCATCATCTTAAAAACGGTCGGGCTGCATGGGCACAAGACACATATATCAAAGGTGGGCCCCTCACTATGGTCTCCAAGAGTGGATGACGTGGATTATAGAACATATACGTCAAGGTGGGTCCCATCCACACGTGTGGGGTGGCCCCACATCTAAAATAGATGGGCGGTATGTATAAAATACATACGTCAGGCAGGTCCCACCCAACCATCGTCCAGAGACAGATGGCATGGATATACAATATATAAATCAAGGTGGGTACCACCTACCCACACGTGTCACACGTGTGAGGTGGACCCATTCCATCAGCAGATGGATGGCAAATACATCACAGTTGGCCCTTCACAGCAAGTGATTTATAGGTTAAGTATGTTTTCACATAATTTAAGATAGTGTTGGCCACTTGAGCCCCATGTACGGCTGATTTTTGGGAAATCCTAGTTCCCAAAGGGGACCTATGAGACCCGTATCCTAGCCCGTACCATTTCGTAGGCTTCCGTAGTCCTCCCGGTCCAATTCCGGTGACCCGCGATCTGTTATCGGCGTTTGCGTGTGATCCTAAGTCGTGTCCCGTATATCAGGATCAGCTCGACTCGAAACTTGTATCATTGCAACCGCACCGTCGTCGCGGTTCCGACGCCACGTATTATGCACCGAGGTGATACCCGAGCCAGGAGATGTGGGCTCACGTTCAATTCAAGAAAACGCCGCGCGTTTGCAATTTCAAGAGAATTTCTATAAAATGTCACATCAATCAAGTACACATCATGTCAAGTACAAGCAACCCCCCAAAGTCAACTCTTTCTCTTATACAACCCTACATGTCAAGTACACATCACTTCACCCATCCATCTCCCCATCACTTCGTCGCTCACATCACCTCTCTCTCTCTCTCTCATCTCTCTCTCTCATTTTTCTCCCAAGCACCATAAGAGCAACCTAACGCCCACCTCCACGAGAGAAAGCTTGGTGTGGCCCACCTCCATACCTCTCATCTCTACCATCCAAGTTTCATCTCAACCCTTAAAACATGTTCCATTGGAGCTTTTACATGCATTAGTGGAAGAAGGATCAAAGGTGGGTGTTCATAGCATTAAATTTCTTTGATTTTGATGATTTGAGGGCCCACATGGTGGGACCCATTTTGATGTATGACTGTATCAAGAGGGACCCATAGTGGCGGGGTCCCTCTGCTACTCCAATCTCTCTCTCTCTCTCTCTCTCTCTCTCTCTCTCTCTCTCTCTCTCTCCCTATCTATCTCTCCTTCTTTATCCTTGGGTGATAGAATGTGGCCCACTTATAAAGTATGTATCATATCCATGTCATCCTTACGTGGACCACAGACATGGGACCCACTATGTGGAAGCTGATTGCCTGGCGTCTTTACAGCAGCTATATTACTGCTGTATTGACGTTACCAAGTTTTATAGGTTTGACGAGGTATGTGTTATTCAACACCGTCCATCCATTTTGCTTGAAGCGGACCCCACCTAGATGTATGTTATATCTCCACCGTTCACCCTACTTCCCATCTCATTTTAGGAGTTGAACCAAAAAATGAAGTTAATCCGAAACTCTGGTAGGACGCACCATCTAAAGCTTTATTTTAATAGTGAAAATTATTAGGGCCCACTGTGATGTTTTCTATGCATCAAAACATACCCAATATTGGGCTTCTTAGACCCTTCACGAGCCCAGGAACCCAGCCGACAGACTGGATCCCCTTGATTTGGGCCTCACCTATGAAAAACCTCAGTATATAAAAAATACAACAGCAGACGCTGTTGCTGTCAGCGTCCAGAGGACGCTACAGCAAGCAGCATCTGCTGCTTGGGTTGACTCAGGGTCAGTGGGCCCCACCATGATGTGAATTAAACATCAACACCGTGCAATTGATGGGTCCCCTTTAATTAGTGGGTCACCCTGAAAATTAGCCGTACACGGAATTTAGGTGGTCCACACTACAAGAGTAGTGGGGGATTGAACGTTTACCTTTGATACCTTTTTGGGTCCCAGAAGTTTTGGTTAAATATGAAATTTATTTTTCCTCCCTATTCCGGTCTTTGTGACCTTATGAACAGACTGGATGAAAAATGACGTTATGGTGGGCCCCACGTGGGACCCACCTGCAAGTGGATTGGTTGGTGTATGTATACACCATGTATATAGCTGTTGTATTGACGTCCCAGGCCATGTGAGCGTATGTGTTATACCTATGTCGTTCATCTGACAGGTATGTGGGACACATGAGTTTTATCCCACATGGTCCATACGTGTGAGATCCATCATGATGATGTGGTGTCCACACCGTCCAGACTTTGGACAGTGGGACCCACCTTGATGAATTTATTATATATCTAACACCATCCATTCAGTTTGAACATCCAACAACAGTTGTTGTTGGAAAGTTTGTAGAAAATAATAATAATAATAATAATAATAATATATTATATTATAATATTATATGGTGGGCCCCACGTGGGACCCACCTTTGTGAAAGAAGTTAGGCTGGTGTATGCCTACACCAGTTATATATCTGTTGTATTTGAAATATAATAACATATTATATTATTATATTAGATACATAGCTGGTGTATATCTTGTGGGCCATCACGTGGATCCCACCCTGAATTATGTATTTGATCTCCACCGTCCAGACATATGGGACGGTGGGATCCACCTGATGAATGCGTTACATCCTCAATGTCCAGATAGTATGGGACGGTGGGGCACACGTGATATATATGTTGTATCCTCACCGTCTAGACGTGGGATGTGGGACTCATCGTTGATGTATGTGCTTTATTCACACCATCCATCTGCCAGGCGCACCTTGGTGGATGTGTTTCATCCAACCGTCCATTATTGGGTCACACTAGCGCATAGTTGCTATAGTAATGTCAGAAAGTGTGGACCTGAACATGAGTCATGTGTTAGATCCAAACCGTCCATCCACTTCACGATCTCGTCTTAAGGCTTGAGACTAAAAATAGAACAGATCTAATTATCAAGTGGACCACATTGCCAAAGACAGTGGGGATTGAGCGTGTATCATTGAAACTCTTTTGGGGTCACGAAAGTTTTGGACCAATATGGAATTTGTTTTTCCTCTTAATCCAGGTCTTTGGACCTTATGATCCGAATGGATGGAAAATAAACATTATGGTGGGCCCTGTGATTTGTTTAACAGTGAAAATCATTATCTCCACTGCCATTTGTGGTATGGTCCAGATGATCCTTGGGATATGATTCATTCTGTGATAATGCTCTAAAATGATCTCTAGCTATGGATGAATGGTGTGGTTGGTTTGGGCCCATTTGACTTGGCCTAATTGATTTGGCCCATCTAATTCGGCCTATTTGATCGGCCCAATAGTACCGGCCCATCTGATTCGGCTTATTTAATCGGCCCAATTGATTTGACCCATTTGTACTAGCCCATTTGATTCGGCCCATTCGATCGACCCATTTGATATAATTAAGGCCTATGATGATGTATATTAGGCCCTTATGCTAGGCCGTAGGCCCCTATCTGATTAGCCCTATGAGCGTCATTCCTTGGGAGCAATGTTGGTTAAAGGTCCACATTGATAGGCAATGATGGTTGGACGTCCACATTCTCATCGATTCCGATTATTGTGGTCGATTGTCGATTCTGATTATCGAGGTTGCCGATTCTGATTATCGAGGCCGATTATCGATCAATTCTAATTGTTGTGGCCGATTATCGATTAGTTATCGAGGCTGATTATCGTGACCAATTGCCGATTCTGATTATCTTGGCCGATTGCCAATTAGCGATCTAGGTTGATTATTATGACCGATTGCCGATTCCGATTGTCATGGCCGATTGTCGATTCCGATTGTTGTGGCCGATTGCCGATTTAGATCATCGATCGATTCCGATTGTTGTGGCCGATTGCCGATTCCGATTATCGAGGCCCATTATCAATCGATTTCGATTATCGTGGCCGATTGCCGATTCCGATCATCGAGGCCGATTTCGATTGTTGAGGCCGATTGTCGAGGTCAATTATCAAGGCTGATTCCGATTGCCGATTCCGATTGTCAAGGCTGATTGTTTGAGGCCCAATGTGATGATATGCAGCCCGTATTTAAGGCCTGTTGTGATGTGTATTCAACCCGTGTTTAAAGCCCAATGTGATATATATGAGGCCTATGTGATGAGGCCTATTGTGATGCATTTGAGGGCCAGGCGATGGAGCCTGTTGTGATGTATGTTAGGCGCATGTGAAAGGCCCATCATGATGTGTATTAAGCTCTTGAGTGAGGCCCATGCTGTTATATATTTAGCCCTTATGTGAGGTCATGGGTCCACTATATGTGAGGTTCTATGTGGGTCATTCCTTGGGGGCAATGTTGGTTAAATGTTTATATTGTCAGGGTCGATTGTCGATGCCGGTTATTGATGCCGGCTATGAGTATGTGACTGCATAACATTATGATACATGCCCATACGTATCATCTGCATGTTTGTTATGAGATGTGGTTGACCATTGTATATGTTATTGGGCAGGTTGTTATGAGACTCCCTGATAGGCGAAGGTTATCTCACATGAGTGCACGGTATGCGCAGGATTGATGCATGACTAGATTGTATGACTTATGCATCTTGTATTGTGTGTTGTGATTACTATATGCCCTAGCAATATCAGGGCCATAGCCTCCACAGGCACATCATGGATGCCCAGATGGGACACTGAAATTCTGTTATTAGCATCGGGCTGCCATAAATGGCCCTGGGTGAAAATCTCTAAACCTCAGAGGCCAGGAGACGCTCCGACATTGAGACTGAGTGGATACATGAGCGCTCAAGTACCGAATACTAGGAGGTCGTGTCTCCCACTTGTTGTGGTCGGTTGAGAGGGGGTGTGGCCTTACCCGCCCGAGAGGAGGGGGTATAGCTAGGCTGAGTTTAACCAGCTCATAAATGGGTCCTCTATCGACGTGCAGGGTAGATATTGGCTGACTACTGGCCAGGCAGATAGTGAGGTTTCTTCCACTTGAATGGTTACGCGTCAGTGGGCGGCGATTTGCATGTAGAGTGTATTAGACCCCGGTGATGATCCCATAGATGAACTGTACTTATATATGGACTTATTGAGCAGGAGTTGCATACTCATTCATTCATTCATTCACTATCTACTCGGGCTGGTGGTGCGTAACTATTTATTACATGTACCTTCATAATGGCCAGGATTTCGGTTGGGGTACGCGACTAACCTGAGATTAGGAGTTTACCACATTGAGTCTGACTATCCAAATTTAGGTATGTGATTGGTTTGGATAGAAGACCCTTGTGGTGGACCCCATAGCTTGCGATACTACGTACTATCATCCCGACTTCACACTCCAGCATGGTCATTCCATTCACACCGTATATTGCATTACATCCGCGGCATATGACATTTTGGGTTATTGTGTTTCTGCATTTATATGGTCTAGATACAGTTGACAATATTCGTGAACTCATCAGGAATTGTATATTGCATTACATCCTCGACATCTGATATTTAGCTCTCTATGATTTCACATTTACATAGTTGATCCACATTGCGTACTCTGATATTGTTTGACTTATGGACTTACCAGTATATTTCCGCTTACTCTGATTATTTTGATATTGTTTGACTTATGGACTTACCAGTATATTTCCGCTTACTCTGATTACTCTGATATTGCTTACTAATAACTTATCTTGTACACACACTTTCACCACCCACTAAGCTTTCTATAAACTTATGCATGATAGATGCGTACAGGTGACATTAGGTTATGGCAGCGTTGAGCTTGGAGCATGCAGTGGACCTCTGGAGCTTTAATTTTCGATATATGTATTTCCCTTTCAGCATTATATTCAAATGGTTATATTAGTAGATATGTGATGATGATGTTGCCTTGTAATTTGGGTAAACTTGTGGTTATGCTTCTTACGAGATAAATATATGTTGGAAAATCCTCCTTGTAGGATCCCAGGATCAAAATCTGGCATATGGGCGCTGGAAGCTGAGAATGGGGTACTACGAAGGCTGTCGGTACTAGATTCGGTGATCAGGATTCCTGTGAGTCCGATCTCCAGGTTTGGGATGTGACAGGACCCATCAAATGCACGGTGTAGATTTATAGTAACATAGTGGTGGGGCCCATTCTCCCTGCCGGTTACAAGCAACAGGACGCTGCTTGCTGCAACGTCCTCTGGACGTCAGTAGTAAGAGCGTCCAAAGCCCCCTTATTTCTTTGATATATATATATTTTAATTTTTGTGAGGATTTTCATAGGTGGGGCCCACAACAGGAGGATCCGCCCCGGCAGTTGGGTTCTTGGGCTCGTGACATGCCTAACAAGCTATGACGCCCCGTCACTATTACACATGTGGGTGGGCACACGTGGGCGGACGCTGATGTGGGAGGGGCTTAAGGGCTTGGGCAAGCTACCAGTGGTTGGCAGGCTACTGTACTGGCAGGCTACGCAGTGGGGGTTGAACTTGTCCTACATCGGAAGCGTTGTCCAAAGTAATGGTGGTTATATATGTGGTTCAGACCTTCCTTGTATGAGGCCTTTTAGGGGCAACCCCAATTACAAAACCGTGTGAGTCCAGTGTGACCCAGAGCAGACAATATCTTATAGTGTTGGTCGGGCCGTTATAAATGGTATCAGAGCCAAGGATGGCTCTGCCTTCGGTGGGAGATATTGTGATGCCCCATCACTGTTGCACATGTGAGCGGGCACACGTGGGCAGACGCTGATGTGGGCGGGGCCTAAGGGCCTGGGCGAGCTATAAGTGGTTGGCAGGCTACTGTGTACGCAGTGGGGGTTGAACTTGTCCCACATCGGAAGTGTTGTCTAAAGTAATAGTGGTTATATGTGTGGTTCAGACCTTCCTTGTACAAGGCCTTTTGGGGGCAACCCCGAGAACAAAACCGTACGGGTCCAGTGTGACCCAGAGCGGACAATATCGTACAGTGTTGGTCGACCGTTACACAAGCCCAATATTTGATATATTTCGGTACGTAGAAACATCACGGTGGGTCCTAATATTTTACATCGCCCAAATCACCATTTCCTACAGTATGGCCCGCCAGAGATTCGGTTTAACTTCATTTTTCGGCTCAACGCCTAAAATGAGCTAGGAAATTAGATGGTTGGTGTGGATCAAATACATTCATCAAGTGGGGTCCACATCCAGTATATTGGACCTGCTAGGATAAAACACACATGTCACGGTGGTCCCACAAGCAGGATAGAGCACTATCTGCTCCACTTGAGGTTTTCATTTGCCTTATTCATAGGCCATGCCTGGATGGACGATGGAAAGTACATTAAGGTGGGTCCATGTGTATGTGGCCCACCTGATTGAATCAAGTTGAATTTTTGTGTTTGCCTTCATCCAGGCAAGGTGGGCCCCCGGATGGACAACGTTGTGGATAAAATACATGCATCATAGGTGGGGTCCACAGCACCATCCATCAAGGTGGGGCATCACACAAGGAAAATAACAATAATAATAATAAAAAAAGAGTGTTAGAGAGACGTGAGAAAGGGAGGGACCTTGCCATTATGGGCCCTCCCTATACCAAGCATACATCAAGATGGGTCCCACCATATGTGGGCCCTTAAATCATCAAGATCGAGATGATGAACACTCACCTTTGATCTTCTCTTCCTTCTTCTGCTATTGTGATCTAGATCTCCAAGGGGTGTGATTTAACGGTCGAGATGGTCTTTGCATGGTGGGATTGAGTGGTGGGGAGGTGGGCCACACTAGCTTCTCCTCTCTCCCATGGAAATGTTGGACGTGGGTTGCTTGGAGAATGAGAGAGAGAGATGAGAGGGAGAGGGTTGTAAAAGAGAGAGTGATGGGTGAGTGATGGGTGGAGAGAGAGAGAGAGAGTTGACTTTGGGGATGGGTAGTTGTATTTAGGGATGAGTGTGAGTGATAGGAGTGATGTGTACTTGATTGAATGATTGATGGGATTGATGTGATGGATTCTCTTGGGATTAGCAACGCGCGGTGTTTTCCTCGAACTGAACGCGGGCCCACATCTCCTAGTTTAGGTATCGCCTCAGCGCGGGAGACATGACATCGGAACAGCGGCCACGGCGCGGTCGTAGGGATACAAGTATCGGGTTGAGCCAACTCTGATATACGGGACACGACTCAGGATCTCGTGCAAACGCCGATAACAGATCGTGAATTTCTGGAATTCGACCAGGATGGCCGCGGAAGCATACGAAACGGTACGGGCTAGGATATGGGTCTCACATTCCACCCAAGTTCTCTCTTGCTATATAAACTCTACTATCTTAAGTGAAATCATATTTAGACCATGATTTTATGTGGAGTTAGATCAGTTAACTCGCTCGACTTGACTCGAAAAAAGCTTAATTCGACTCAGTTTGAAACTGAGTTCGAGCCAACTAGAGCTGATTTTTAGAGCTCGATAAAATTTCGAGCCGAGTTGAGCTTGTCTAAGATGGAATCGACTCAGATCGAACCTGAACTCGAATCGAACTCGGATCGAATCAGTTCGGTGACTCGGTTATTTTAATATTGATGTTGCTCACCCAGTGTTTAATGAAATGACTCAACGAAGTGTTGTTTCGGGTGCATACATTCTCTGCGGGATCGGCTAGTGGTGAGGAAGGTATGGATATGAAACAAACCACTACAAAAAAAAAAAAAAAAAACATTACATGATAAAACTACCCCTATATTTTGATTTTGATGCTGCCTACTGAGTGTTTTGTATACTGTGAGAAATTGAAGGTGCACTCCATGTGTTTGAGAAAATGTCGCACAGGCTTAAACTCAGCTCGAATTGGCCCAAGCTACTGACCGAATCGAGCCAAGCTGGCCAGTTAGGCTTGAGGACCGAGTTGAGCCGAGTTCGAGTTGGGGTCAACTGGTGACAGAGCCAAGTCGAGCTATATTAAGCTCGACTTGGTTCAATTCATGTACAGCTCTAGTTTTATGTAATATCCTTCTTTATATCTCTTGTAGATAGAAGCTAAGTATCTTGCAAGTCGTCGATATGGTTTCTATCACCAATGGTTCTTCTAACATTAGGTGATTCTTTTTTACTCAAGATAGATTTCAATATGCTAAATTAATTGGCCTTAGATTGGCTTTCCTAGAAATGCAATCCTTCATGTATGTCTTTAAGAAGTTAGGCTCAAGCTTCATGTTTGATCATTATTAGCTTTCATGCCAACTTTCTCAAGATGTCTTGATTGACCAAAGACAATCATCTCTTTCTACTATATCCTTTTACAACACTAGATGACAATCATAATCAATTATCAATAAGATTTTAAAATATGATCATATTGTAAAAAGATAATTAATTAGAGGCTCATACCATTCATATGAAGGTTAATAGAGAAATGCTAAAGCAATTTGCAGGAAACTCTAATTATGGGTGGTTTGCACTTTTATTGAAATGTATATAGTGTAGAAAGTTTTTTACACAACACATATTTATGAGCTTGGTTTTCTACCCACATTGGGGGGTATGGTGAAAATATAATCCCGATATGCTCAAGCAAGTTCCTTTGGAGTCATGATGGGTTTACTTTTGTAAAAAATATTTTATTGTGATTAATATGTTTTAATTGGATTATTTTCATTTTAAAAACTATATTTTTATATGAGACACGTCTCTTTAAATTCAGGAGCATTTCAATTATGTATATTTGTGTTGCAGTTGAAACATGTCTCTCTCTCTTTCTTTCTCTCTCTCTCTCTCTCTCTCTCTCTCTCTCTCTCTCTCTATCTATAAAATGAGACATGATTGTTTAGATTTTCACAAAAAAAAATCTCTACGAAATTTATTTTTACATTTTTTCTCTCTGAGTATGCGAAGATGTGTGGTGGTATTGGTGTTAGGTTGTGTTACGTTTTAGGTGGCTTGTGTAATCTATCGAAACCGTACGTTGGGTAATGATATCATACAAATAACAATTTGAAAGCCTACTGTACAAGTCGATTATATTAGGGGCATCAATTATCTTAAAAGATCAACTAAATTCGTGTCTCATTCTAGTAAGAAATCAAATTCATCATTTGTTGTCTACCTACTCTCACAATCGTCTAAACAGATATAGTGTTATATTTTATTTATTTATTATTGTTCAAATATTTTTTTATACTATTATTTTTAATCATTTTGATATATTAACCTTTATAAGTTCAAAAAATTTATTGAATGAGAATAAATTAGTTCGGTGTGAGGAATTTGATGGCTAACACTTTAAAAGGTGGAATTAAAAGTTGTTCTTCTACCTAATGATTCTTAGAATAATTTATGTTATAATTAAATTAAAGCCCACTAATTTATAAGAACTAGAACAATTTACTGTTTGTTAAAAGTGGAATGATGAAAATTATCTTGCGAAAAAATATACTCTTAGTGCACCGTCAAATTAGTTTTGATGTTTTTTGTGACTTTGACACATTTACCTATATTTGAATCACCTTGAAGAAAAAATATTCGACTCAAGAGGTCATGTAAAAAATATGCAGTCAACATATATTTCAAGTTCCAGATGGAAGATGATAAGTCAATAATGCAATAGGTAAATGAGTTTAATTTGATTGTCCATGATATTATGTTTGAGGAAATCAAGATGAATAGACTTTTTTCAAATGACAACATTAATAGAAATTGCGGCAATTTTGAAAAGATTTTAAAAAATTCATTGGACATCAAACTAAGGAGTTATTGATCGAACAACTTATTAAATGCATCTACATAGAAGAAACTATGTTATAAGATTAGAAGGAAGATAAGGGGAATGAAAATTTTAAAGTACATATGATAAGTAATAAGATTCAAAAGCTTTTACCAATGATTAGATAAATCAAATAATTTGAAATCAAATTAAAAAGTTTAGTTCAAAAGAAGGCTTAAAGTCGAACTCGATAATAAAAAATTTACCAACTAAGACAAATTGATAGGTTTCTTTGCTTGAGGGAAACTTAGTTATTTTCCAAAAGAGTATAATTATCGTAAAAAGAAAAGGTCGAACCCTCAATCAAATTTGACTGAAAAGCCTCATATAGTGGTTGTGGTTATAGATATTAATAAGATTTGTAAAACTATGTAATAGTTGATGGATTGACACGAGTGTTAACACACATTTATGTTATGATCGAAGCTGGTTTAAAGGTCGTTAAGAAGTTTTCTCTTGGAAAAATGTTCAAATAGAGAATATTGTTTTATTGAAATATAATTGGATAATAGAATGTTGAAACTATGTTGACCTTAGAAAAAATCATCTCTCTGATAAATGTTTTTCATATTGCAGATATATGCAAGAACTTGATTTCAAATCACTTTTTGAATAAGGTAGGTTTGAAACAGATTATTAAGTCTAACCATATTGAAATAATAAATGATAATTCTTTTATTTGTAAAGACTAAGTTGATTATGATTATAGAATGTCTAAACTCAATGTAGAACCAAATTTAAAAATATATTACATTTTCTTACATGGTATGCATTGCTACTTGATAGCATGATAGGCTAGGTTATATGTTTGAATGTCAAATAAATTAAATATATGACAACTTGTAGCGTAATTTTTAATTCATAAAATAATGAATTTAAAAAGTATGAATCCTGTAATTAGTCTAAAGTAAGTAGAATACTTCTTTTTTTTTTGTAAAATTTTTTAAAAAGATACTTGGACTAATGTATTTGGAATATACGATCTTAAATAAACTCTTACAAGAGGAAATAATAAATATTATATTACCATCATTAATTATTATTCTATATACGCATGTATATATATGGTAAACTCTAAAGTTGAAGTACTTTAAATTCATAATTTTCAAAACTGAAATACAAAAATCAATTAAACAGAAATATTAAGGCTCTTAAAAGTGATGGACGTGGAGAATTATATTTTTAAGGACTTTAATCATTTCTACAAATCTAATAGAATAATTTATAAGACTATTGTTGTTTATTTTCTTAAAAAATAGGATAGAAGAATGAAAAAATATGGCGAATAAATATGGTGAATATTATATTGTTTAGTTTTGCTCTTCTTTTTAGTTTATGATTGTCTTACCCATATGAGATTATCAAATCAGAAAATATTCAAATTATGAGCTACAATGTTCGTTTATGTACTTGTATACTATACAAATATCTAGATAATAAGAAAAATATCATAACTAAGTTTAGAGACAAAATTCTTTGAAAATATATTTTCTTGTAAATTAAGAAATAATAAAGGTCATTCTAGTGACGATTTTTCTTTTGTGAAAATTAATGAGTCTTTCAGCTCAAATGTTATAAACTTAAATTAATATGATTGTTAAAATTAATAAGGTAGAATTATTAAGGATTATATTATTGATTTTTACGTATTTTTAAACTCAATTACAAGGTGACCTAATACATTTGAGAAGATTATCCTCTTACAATGACATCCCTTAGGAAGAAGTAGTTAATGATGTATATAATCTATCAAATCTAATACAAATGAAATTAGTTTATTTATAGGGGAAAAACTTTTATGTTGTAAATGAATATTATGAAAGACTTTTATGTTGTAAATGAATATTAAGAAAGAAAAGAATGACTGATAGTTTGAGTGAGACGTACAAGAATAAGCTAATAGCCATGGGGTCCAAACCAGAAAAAAAAATATCAATTACTTTGTATTTATTCTCATGTTTTAAAGATAATATCCATTTATATCTTAGTTATTATTACTTCCATATATAATATTATAATTCTTTAAATGAAAGTTAAAACCATATTTTTAAATATGAACTAAATGAATAAATATACATTACTTAACTCGAAAGTTTATAGAATCGGATTGAAAACATAAGGTGTACAAGCTTTTCAGGACCTTGTATGGAATTGAACAAGCTTCTAAACAATAACACGAAAAGTTTAACCAATTCATGATGTTCAATAGATTTATGTTCAATGAGAGTAAGTTTTATCATTATTCTAAAGTATTTAAAAATTTTAGAGTTTTAATTTATTTATACATATATGATTTTCTAATTCTTAATACAAATTCAAAAGTTACTAATAAGGCTATAAAGTTTTTATCTTAGCAAATTGATATCAAAGATTTAAAGAAACCAATGCTATTTTAAGACCTAAAAATATTTAGAATGAAATTAATATAACATTAACTCAATTTCATTACATAAAGAAGATATTGAAAAAATATAATAACTTTGAATATAAACATGCAAGTATAATTTATACCATCATAATAAATTAGAACGAAACAATGACGACAATGTATCTTGGTTAGAATATACTAGTGTTATTGATAGTTTAGCTGGTACTATAAATGTCACTAGGCTTATATCGCATTTGTTGTGAGCGAATTGAGTAGAATTTTTAACAACCCGAGTAATGAATATTAAGATGCTATTTACATAATCTTAAGTATCTTAAAAGAACATAAAATTTTGGTTTTCATTATTAGAGGTTTCCTATTGTAATTGAAAGTTATAGTGGTGTTGAATGAAATTCAAATAAAATGATTTTAAATTTACTTATCCTATATTTTTATCATGACAAGCAAAACCGTCTTATGAAAATAAAATAAACAAATCTATATAACCCATTCCACTATGAAGTTATAATTGGTTGTTTTAAGAGTAATTGGTGATGAGGTAGGAATCAAAGAAATAAACTTATTTAGCTCATTTCACCATAAAATTAGAACTAGTTGCTTTGAAGAAGTTGATAAGGTACTAGAATGAATAAAAACTTTATTGATGGATATATCTTTTTGGGTGAAATTAGTACCACAAATATTTATTAATTATGATAGCTTAACAACTTTCAAAAGAGCTAATAAAAAATGTTATAATTGAAAATTCAAACACATCTATCATAAGTACGATTGTGTGAGGCAACTATTGAATAATGATATAATAACTTTAAATTTTATAAAATCTTATGAGAATATAGTGGATTTATTAACTAAGAGAAAGTTTAGAGAATATCAAGAGAGATGAGATTTAAGCCAATAAAAAATAAATTACCAAAAATAGATATTTAATACAAAGATTTAATCTAAAGACTTAAAATTCAATAAATTAAATTCAATTGGAAAAATAAGTTTCCGTGTGATTTTTTATTAAAATGCACCATATGTACGAGAAAATTATTTTTTCAAGTCCTGTATGGGTTAAATAATGTAACTTTTTTTTGGTGGATTCATGTTAGGTATCTCCTTTACTAGTTTTAGCCTTCGGGGTAATGTGACAGCTGATATAAAAAGACACTTGATGAACTCACATATATGAGTAAGGAAGTGGGGTGCTTCATATGAAAAATCTAATTCTTTAGAGTGCTTATAAAATAGATTAAAAGAATTAGTTCATAACTCAGTTCACTAATTTCTTATCGGAGTATTTAAAAAAGTAATAATAAAAAAATATATTACTTTTACAATTTTCAAGTGTAAAAGATAGTCTTACATCAAATAAGGAGAAGTATTTTTAAAGCATTTCTAAAGTTTTTTTTTTTATAATTTTTTTTTAAAAAAAGTATTATATTATGCTCTAGCTAATTAGTGCGCACAAAGTATTTATCGTCTGTGCACACGATATTCATGCACAGGGGAGTCCAAATCCGACCATAGTAAGCTTAAGTAGGTCCCTTATTATAAATCTTGATATGCTTGGTTTTACTAAAAAAATATTATCTTTTAATTAATCACTTTTTATTGGTTTATTTTCATTTACTGAGCGTGGACACTTTCTAAGACCTTATCCTTACATGGAGTGTGTCTCTTCAAATCTAGGTACACCTTAACTATGTGTATTTGTATCATAATGCGATCATGATTTATTTTTTTTCTCTTTTTCTTTCTTTATAAAAAGAGGTGTGGTCTTTTAGGATTTTCATTTTTTTAAAAATACTGCTTTAGGTTTTCATAACAAAAGATCTCCCCCTCCCTTCTCTCTCCAAACTATCATTTTACTATTCTTTTCTCTAAGCATGCAAAAAAAGTGTTATAGTTGTATTGGCGTTAGGTTTTAAGTAGCATGTGCAAGTTATTAAAAATATATATTGGACAATTGTGTCGTGAGGATAGCATGCTAAGAGCTTCTTGCACTAGTGGATTCTACTAAGTAGTGCAAACTATCTCAAAAGATAGCAACCGAGGTCATGCGTCATTCCATTGAAATATCAAATTCATCTTTTGTTGTCTTCTTATCCCCATGATCGTTTGATTTTATATATTCTTCAATTTATATTGTTTGAATATTTTTTTGTGCCATTATTTTAACAATGTTTATAAGCCATCTAAGCAATTCACACATTGAGTTCCACTAGGATGAAAGGGTCCAATTTTTTTTAGTGGTGAGTGTCACAATCGCTACTGCTTTTGTGGTGTAGCTTTCTTAAGTATTGGATCTATCTGATTTTTTGAGATGAAATATTAAACTGAGTTGGCTCAACTGATAAACAAACTAAATATATATATATATATATATATATATATATATATATATATATAAAATGTTAGGTCCATAGATTTTTTTTATTACATAACTCCCTTCTTGCATATGCATAAACTGGTTACATGTTCTTAGAAAAAGAATAGCTGGCATACATGTGGCAATAGGAATGCGAACTCCCATAATGAGAATTTGCACTAATCCATGTAGCATTCCTTATGTTTATAACTCCACTTTTTATTGATGTATCGCATCTAAGTGGAAACATATAGATGGATGGCTTAGATCATTACATGGTGGGGTAGAGGTTTGACTCACTTGCATGTTCTATAAATTTTAATATGAAAATTGATAGCCAAATATTCATTAATTGATTTGCAATTCACACCAACTTATCATTTAAATTGGGTTCATACATGCAAATTCTCAGCCTAAATCATCGCTTAGTAGGGGCGTAAATGTAGATTGTATTTTTTTGATTTCTTAAACGAAAATTGCGCGTGTTTAAGCAAATAAGCCAGGTATATAAACATCTAAAAATTAAGGCATTTTCTCTTTTTATAGGTAATTTTTCATCATTCATATACTGCATGAATTTTTCGCAAGAGAATTTCTCATACTTATTGAGTTGTAGATGAAAGCTCATGTAACTAATTAAGAGCATAACAATAGAGCTCATCATTGTGTTTATGAGTGGCATTGAAGCTATCCAAAATATAGAAAACAATAACCACCATTTAAAAATATTTATGTGAGACCTACTTGATAGTTTAATTTGGGGAGTCCAATTTTCATGGTGGGGTGACTCTAATGTACGCATTGCATGCCATAAACAAACCACGATTGACCCTACACTCAATTAGTAGACCAAACTTTTCATCCACAACTTTATTTTGCTAATTATTTACTGTTATGGACCCTATGTGGGAATTCACACATGGATACTTAATATTTTACTAAATGTATGTCTTTTTATTTTGTAGCTTCATTTGAAAGTATGCCCAATTTATATGAGTCGGTTTTTTTTTAAATTTTATTTTTTATATCTCAAATATTTTAATGTTTCTGTTTTGGCTTAAGACTAATTTATTTAATTAAGACTAGGGGTTTGACGCATGGAGGTAGGAATGAAGAGAAAAAGTTGAGAGAAATTAAGAGAGGAATGAGTTATACACATGTATTGTGCATGGAGAGAGCAAATGAGAGAAATTGCTAGAGATATTAGAGGATGTAATTTATGAAGAGACTGAGGAGAGAAATTACGAAGTGAGATTGGGGAGAGACACTACGGGTAAAATCTAAACAATTTATTGAGTTTTTATGGGTGAAATCGAATTGCATATAGATAAGCAGACATATTTTTAAATTCTGAAATATCACTAACTTTATTTAAAATATCTTCACATATCCCTTTTGATATTGATTTTTCGGCTTTTGTTATAAAATTAATTGTAAGGGTAAAAGTATACACCACTACTCATATTTATATATGCCCTTTGTATAAGAGCCACAATTTAAAAATAATTCTTCCTACTTTATTAGAGTGCATATCTATTTATTGAGTTCCTGATGTCCAACTTTAATGAAGGATGACTGTTGGATGGTGGGTCGATCTAGTGTAGACTCCACATGACCCAAAAGTAACCCTAATTAGATCATAGGAACCATGCATATAAGAGCATGATAAATGGATGGTTCAAATACGATTTATATAATCGTCTACTTTGAAGGCTCTTATTTGATTAGTTGTGATCTTCTGATTAGGTGACATTGGAGGCATGTCCAATACATGGTGGACATGTCCTATCCATTGGTCCATGTTATTAGGGATTGGCCTAGTTGGTGACACACAAATTCTTAACTTAATAAAGAAGAAATACATGGTCTTGCGTTGAAACACAGGATTCCATGCATGTGGGATATCTTAATGATTCAAGTTGTTTATTCGTGTGCTTCACCATTTGCAAGGATTTTTCAAAAGAAATCTTATTAATTGAAATTTTTATAACCCATCTAATATTGAACTATTTTCTTTTAAAATAGTCACTTTTTTTTGCCATTAATATATGGATTAGGATCTTATCATCTTATAGGTTTTGTAGAGAACATCCATCAATTATGCATTTTATTAGATAATGGTCTGAATCACCAAACTATGTCTCTAAGGGAGCTATGTAAGCCAACAAACTCATCATCATCATCTAAGCATTATCTCAATTAATTTGGGTTTATTACATGAAACCCTTTCCACAATTCCACTCTTTCAAATGTCATCAAGTCTCTTCTTACTAGTCTCATTGGTGCCCTTTTGAGCCTTTCCCTTGCACATTAAGAACCTTTAACTTGTATCAATTAACTTCTTGTAACTGGTATAGTTCTTGATTTTTGTTGCATATGGCCAAACCATTTGTCTACTCTTTTTTTTTCTTCTTCTTATTATCTATTGGTGTTACTTTTAAGTTCCTTCAAATATATTCATTTTTTATTTTGTTTTTTATTGTTTTGCCACTCATGTATTTGAATATCCTCATTTTAGTCACTCATTCTATGATAATGTTGTTCTTTAATTGCCCAACATTTCGTCCCATAAAGTAATATGATTAAATTTAAAACTATCTTATAAAAAAATTTCTTCAAATTGAGTGGTAAACGCTGACTATATAAATTCTAGAAGCATGTCTCCATTTTTTCTGCTCAGGGGCAATATCCTTCTCAATCTCTCTACTCTCATAATCATTGACCTAAGATAGTAAAAAATGGTCATTTCGAAAAACAACTTGGTCAACAATTTTAACTAATTTATATGTTCATTTTTACTATTGCTAAATTGTACTTCATATGCTCTATTTTTGTCCAACTAAACTTTTAATCATTTTAAATCTAAAGCATCTCTCAATAAATTTAGCTTTTTATTTACATCATCCCCTATCTTGTTTAACAAAATTATGCCATTTGCAACATGTCCAGCTCATCTTGTCAACTTGTAGATTGTAATTAGGGTTTTCAACATGCTTGGCATAAGGTTGGTTTCGACTGGACTTTGTGAGGTTTAGACTGGGCCTATTCTATTTTGCTTTTGCTTGAACTGAGCTCAACCCATTACGCAACCCTAATTTTAATCAACTTGTTGATTACAGTCAACTCATGTAATAGACTATTCGTAGACGCTCAATTGTAATCAATCTATGTGATTGTCTATCACATTGTGTCTATAAGAATTTTATGCTCTCACTACCGGTCCCCTAACCCAAATAAACGAGAGTTGCTTTAGATTGGTAGCTAGCATCGGGCTCATGTCATAACTTCCAACATGAATCCGAACAATGTTCGTTGTCTTTCCAGTTGTATATGAGGTGTGTATGAGCATGATTCCAAAAGCTACAAATTGTAGGTCCATTGTGTTAGAGCAAAGCCTAAAAAGAACACTAATCATATAATCTTGACCATCCAATTGATGTATATTAGATGAATGGTTAAAAGGGTTGGTGATCCTAACTAAATGTGTGAAATTAGATGGTTACGATCGCCCAGCCAAGGTGATGTATAGGCTATGTCCATTTGCATTGGGCCCTTAGTAGGATAGTCCAGATTTCCTAAGGCCATGGGTTAAAAATCAAGGCCAACCAGGCTCGTGGACACCCCCGCATCTGGTATCAATGTTCTAAGCTGGATCTTGTCCAATGTTTATGTAATAATGGCCTATTTGTTTCACCAATTACCCAGTAATGTAAAGAAAATGTGTCCTCATGATATTGTGATTTACCACAATTCAAGCCTATACAATTATTGGTTGGATCGCAACATAAAATGGGCATCCATTAAAAAAAAACTCCAAATTCACCAGGTGACCCACATGATGGCTGGATTGATCAGATTTTTGGGCCATATGTGGACCCGCCAACCAACATTTGTAGAATAAGCTCACTCCACAAACGATTGTAGAGGACCCACCTGAAAATGAAATTCTCATTAGCTTTTGAAAACGGAACGATCAGGTTGTGGGGTCCACCAAGTACAAATCTAACTCTAGTAGGTGATGGTGGGGTCACAGTCGAACCAAATCCTGATGTGATGGTATGGTGTCCACAACATAGACAGGATCCGTTCCGCTTCATAAAATAGGAAACCATCTTAGTTTTTCTCACTATTTTAATTGCTTTGGAATTTGGCAAATCCCATGTACCAGCCGTTCATTTGGTGGGTCTTATCATGGATTATCTATAATCAATAATCTGGACTGACCATATCCCCAGCTGAGTAAGATCGAATCAAAGCATCTTCTTTAGAATATTTTACGAGGAAGACTTTATACTCTGGCCAAGTGTAATGGATGATATGCAGGCACTTAGAAATTGCCAAGTTTTCAAATTAAACCATCCAAATTATGATACCCAGTGTAGATGTATAATGGACCAGAAATTAAACTTATTTAATTAGTTGACTGTAGGATTGATATACATTTGGCTAACCACGATGTGGGGGAGACCCTGACCGTAGGGGACCACCTTAATGCATGCATTATATATCCATGCCGTTCATCTGTTTTTCCAGCTTATTTTAGGACATGGTCCCAAAATAAAGCAGATACAAATTTCAGGTGGACAACACTGCAGGGAACAGTGGTTATTGACCACTAAATACCTTTTATGGGCCACGAAAGTTTTGGATTAAGGTCTGTGCGACCTTATCAACATGTTGGATGGTCAATACACATTACAGCAGATGCTAGGAAGTTTTTAATGGTGGGCATTCAATGACCACTGATTCCTGTGGTGTGGTCCACCTGAAATTTATATCTGCTTCATCTTTTGGATCATATCCTAAAATAAGCTATAAAAACAGATGGACGGCATGGATATGCAATGAATACATTGAGGTGGGCCCTATGGCCAAGGTCTCACCCACATCGCTCATTCCGGGGTCACAGTCAAGTCGCGCTTCCACGAATCAGAGGTTAGGAATGTTCAATCAATCTAAACTTATGATTGTGGGCTCCACAATCATGTGTAGAATTTCTTAATACCAGAGTATCAGGTGTCATAGGCAACTTGAGTATCTACGACTCTTTGTATTTTATTAAGAACATCGAAGCTCGCAATAGTACACTTAAGTAGGCACCACGAGTCAGTGTTCCCGTAACATTGTGACCAGAGATAAGGAGATTTGAAAAATGTCACCATATTTTCACAGAAAATTCATCAAATGATATTGTCAAAAGAGTTCTTAAAATCTTGGCATTTAAAAAAAAAAAAAATTTATCGTGATTTTATCATACAGTTTTTTTAAAAAACAAATATTTAAAAGTCTATCTTAATTCATTTTTACCTATATTTCAAAATTGTAAACTATATTTTATTATTTATAAAAATTGTATAGTTCATTGGGATTTCTACTGTAAAATGCCTCCGTGATTCCGATTTTACCAAATAATGCCTCCAGGAGCCCATATTCCCGGGCAGTGCTTTTTTAAAGTAAAATTTGCATTTTTTTATTTTTTATTTGCAAAGTGGAGAATCCGGAATTGTTGAGCCCATGTGGTATGTGTTCAAAATCCAATCCATACAACATGTGCGCACTAACATGATTATCAGGTGAAATAAAAATTGGGGATCCAATCACAAGGCGGGCCAATCCATAAAAACTAATATGCACCGCTCAAAACATCCAAATTCAAGGTGGCCCATCTGATGATTTGGTTGGCCTGATTTTTGGTTTGAGCAATCATCATGGTGGAGTGCATATGTTGGATAGCTTGGATGTCGTGCACATATCACGTGAGCCCCACAAATCTCAACTCTAATTAATTTTTAAAGCAAAAAATATATTTGACGAGAGCTTTTTGTAATTCTTTATCAAAAAGCATCTCCCTGTAATTTTAACCATCGAGGCTTATTTGGTAAAATGTTGATTCCTAAGGAATTTTGTGGTAAAATTCCTAATTTATTTTCAGCAAGATTTTCCTAATAATGTCAAGAGAAAAATGCCAAAAATCTGAAAATCTTCCAGGAAATTGCCAATATCGAGATTTGTCATTATTCTCCCCGACATTTGAAAATTGGCATTTTGAAATGCTTGTTAGATTCCTGCCAAACAGGTTCCAACAATGGGAAATAATGTGCACATTATCCTTGGAGCTTAAAATCATAATTCAAAATCCCAAAAACTAAGACTGATGAAGGATTGGAATCCTCTAAAACACATGGTCGGTAAAACACCCAAGTTTGTGGGGCTCACCATGTTGTATATGTAAAATCCACTCCGTCTATCATGTTCCGTCCTTGATGCTAGGCCCGAAGACCAAAAATAAGCTAGACCCACAAATCAGGTGCGCCACACCACAAGGAATAATGAGAATGGTATGCCTACCATAGGTTTGTATGGGGTCGTGATTGTGTTTATCTTTCATCAAACTCGTTAATCAGGGCTGACTCATCAGATGAAGAGAAAAATACAAAAATTATCTTCATAACGAAGAAAAAAAAAAAAAACACCCAAACAAAGGCAGGCCTACACCGTGTAAACTAAGTGAATTTGGGAGCAATTTTATATTGTTCCCATTGGTGTGGCCCATGTGAGTTTTCATCGGGTTCATCTTTCACACGTACAGTGAAAATAACGATTCTCATCTGATGGATGGAGTAGATTTTACATTTATAACATAGCGGATCCCACATACCTTGGGTGCTTAACTGTTGTATACGATTTCGGTCTTGTCATTTCTCCTAGTTCACATATCCCATTGTGCAATGATCCACACCGTTGATCGTATTGTTACATCTAGGATGATCCAAAGAGTTCCTCCTAAATAAAAAGTTCCAAACTCTTCAATCAGCGACTTGTAAATAAATGGTTAAGAGCAAAACAAGGCCATGGTAGATGGACAGGACCTTCCCATCAAGCAAATAAAAATAAAAAGGATCTTCCAAACTAGATGGTTGGATAGGATCATCCTTGCAGAAAAATGAAAACGACCATCATGGTGGGCCCTGCTTTCGGCAAACGGATCTTATCCTTGTCTACATGGCCCTGCTTGTGGACTATGGATTCATTTTCTACCATGAATTCATTTTTGTAGTCCAATCGACACTTGCCTTGTAATAGTGGAAGATATAGGGTTTTCCCTCCCATTCTCAATTTATAAAAATAAGAAAAGTATGATAATATGAGAGACTATCATAAAAGGTACACCACACTAGCACTCCTCCAGCTGAAGCATTGATATCTGTCATGCGTAGACGAAAACTAGATAGTGATTTGGTGAACATATCAGTAAGCTGATCCTCGAATGATAGATGCACATACAGATGATCCTCGAGCTTTTCATGAAAGTGACAGTCAACTTCACTACTAAGATTGTAAACACAATATATTCGAAAAATAATATCAAGATTAGAAAAGAATTTGTAGTTCTTGACACATTCTCTCGCATTTCGCATTGGTAGATCTAAAAATCATAATTCCCACAAACTGGATTTGAACATAATAAAATTTTGTATAATAGAAGAAATCTCCGTTCCGATTTTATTAAAAATAAACCAACTTGAAAAAATCATCAATGAATGAGATAAAATACTGATGTCCAAAAACAAATAATTTAGGAGCAGAGCCCCAGACATCCCGAGTGAATTCACATATCTGAGCAAATTAACACAAATGGTTCAACTGATTAGAATTACTAGTAAAATACAAATGATGAACATACTTACATAACTAACAAGTCTTACATTTTAAAGTAATTGAAAAGTAAAAAATCGATAAAATAAACTAAGCAATGCACCAACTGAAACGTGTCCAAAGCAATAGTGACACAGATGAAGTCGGTCCACTCTATTCAAACGAAATGAACTAGACACAACAATAGATTAAACAAGCTACCATCCAAGTCGATAATTCACCATCCTCACGTCCACCGCCAATTGTCCGCCTGGTCTGGAGATCCTGGATGACAAAAGAGGACGGAAAAAAGTTAATACAACAATTAAGCAACTTATTTAAAGCAATGATTGAAAGTAAATTAAAAGGGAAATACGGAACATGAAGTGCAGATGAAAATGAAAGAGATGACTTAAGCTGAAATGATCATTTTCCAACTACATAGGCATAAATCATTCTATTAACGTTTTGCGATGAGGAAATAAAGAAAAAGTGAAGCAGTTATCTTCTGATTAATCATATGATCAGTAACCCCAAAGTCATTAATTCATGAACCACTGGCATGAAGAACAGATGTGGTGACATGGTTTGTAAAGAAACTTGAATTGTCCCCTGAAGGTCCAGCAGCTGATGGAGAAGTATGAAGGGCAGCTATCCCATGACAAAGCTTAGCAACAGGTTCTGGTTCAGAACTGTCATGCTCTCCCTCAGCATAGTCACATGACCAGTGGCCCCAGAGTCACTAATTCATGACTCACTGGAATGAGGAATAGATGCAGTCACATGATTTGCAGAGATACTCGGAAGTGTCCCCTTGAGGTCTGCTGGCTTATGGAGAGGTATGAAGAACAGCTATCCTGTGATGAAGCTTAGGAATAGACTTTGGTTCAGCACTGTCGTGCTCTCAGTCAACTGTAGGTAGTTACAGCCAACTTCTGTCCACATAACTTCCATCTATTGCCAAGATACATGATGGGAGACTAGGACCACAAAGGTAGTTACCGCCATCCAACATTACAGTGGTAATACATAAGTTAGGGTGTTGTCAGATCCAACCTTCTAACTCTCCATAATTTTTTATTTTTGTTTAAAGGAAATGACGGAAAGAAACAAAAAAAAAAACAAAAAACAAAAAACAAAAAACACTATAACGGGACGACTCCAAACGCATGGTAAATGGGTAGATGATGATTTACGTATGAAAATGAAGAGAGGAACTGAAGAGGTGTCTACCTCAACTTGTATGGATGCCATTGGAGAAGACAAGTCACTGCTGGCCAAAGCGGCCCTCTGCTGCTATCGGACGGACAATGGGGTGGCGCCTGTGGTAGCAACCTTCTGATGTTGTCCAAGAGGGTGGTGAGATGCTACCAGTTGAAAGTGGGTTGTACACCATGGACTGTCACACTGGTGTACACCCGCCACACACACACACACACACACACACACACACACACACACACACACACAGAGAGGGGCTCCGATACTACATGGAAGATAGGGCCAGGGTTTCCCTCTCTCTCATCTCTATTTTTAAAAAAAATTAAAACAGTATAATCTCAGGATGACACCCCTCCAGTTTGCGGACGACACCCTCCTTTTCTGTAATGCAGATCCATCCAAGGAAGACGACTTGAGAATAATTTTCCGTAGTTTTGAGGCAGTCTCAGGATTAAAGATAAACATCGTCAAAAGTATAATGTTTGGAGTGTCCATGGAAGAGGAAGAAGTCAAATAGTTGGACGATATCTTTGGGTGTGCAACGAGGCCGTTGCCAGCTACTTTTGTGGCTCTCCTTCTTTGCATTGGAAAACCGGCCAAACATCTTTGGGATAAAGTGGTGGAGAGGTTTGAATGGACGCTTGCCAGATGGAAATCTCACCATCTTTCGCTAGGAGGGCGCATTACTCTCATTAGAGCAGCTCTTTTGAATCTTCTCTTATACTTTATATTTCGCTTTTCAAATGTCCAGCAAATGTCCTCCAAAGGCTTGAAAAACTAAGACGTGACTTTTTTGTGGCAGTGGGCGGAAGACAAAAAAGTTCTATTTGGTGGGATGGAAAGAAGTTTGCAAGTCATATGAGGAAGGGGACGCAGGTATTAAAGATCTCAATTCTAAGAATTAGGCTTTACTCGGAAAATGGCTTTAGAGGTTTGGGGAGGAAGATGAGACACTTTGGAAGCAAGTCCTTAAATGCAAATATGGGTGCTTGGAGGACGGTTGGTGGACAAGGGATTCCTCTATTTATATAGTGTTGGCTTTGTGGAAAGGGGTATCCTTAGTGAAGTCAAAGTTCCTAGAAGGTGTTGGGTTCTCACTAGGGAATGGTTAGAAAATTCCGTTTTAGGAAGATGTTTGAGTGGCATCCTCCCCTTTGAAAGCAGATTTCCCCCACATCTTCCGTCTAGCTCTGAACCCCTCCGTGCTAGTGGCTGATTGCTTTTCTACTGTGGGGAATCTAGTGGTTTGGGAGCCCCCTTGTATACACTTTCTTCAAGATGAGGAAATTGAAGAATTTGCAGCCCCTTTAGATCATATTCATCTTTGTTTCCCAGACCCTCATCCATGGATAGTATGGCTTGGAGATTAGTTAAATAAGGCTCCTCGGTCAGATCTTTCTACTCAAGGTTATGTGAGCATGGAAGGCGCAAGGAGGTGAAGTACACTAAGTATGTTTGGCACTATGAAGTTTCTCCAAAGATAGCTGCTTCTGGATGGTTGGTTGGAAGAAGGAAGCTCTTGACTGTCAATAATCTTCAGAAAAGAGGAACGATCCTCCCAAACATTGTGTAGGTTGCAAAAATGATGAGGAATCAGTCAATCATCTTTGTGCATTGCCCCTTTATTGGTTCTATTTGGGTGGATTTCCTCACTTACTTGAAAGTTTCTTGGGCATTTCCGATGTCGGTGGGTTATCTCTTACATGCTTGGCATGGAGTGGGCTTAGAAAAAGCTAAGAAGATGCTTTGGAGAATGACTTCGCTAGCAATTTGGTCGGCTGTTTGGGAAGAAAGAAATACTAGATGCTTTAGAAATGAGAGCAAAAGAGTAGAAAGTGTTTCTCAAAGGGCTAGATTGTTAGTTGCCGGGTGGGCTGTCAGTTTTCCAAAGCACAAGGATTGTAATCTTGTCTATCTTGGGACGTAGCCGGGTATCCACCTCAATGGCTCTGCGTTTTATCTGTTGTTGTTTCTTTTTTCTTTCTTTTAATAAAATTATTTTGTTCCCTCTTAAAAAAACAGTATGGTCTGAGAGACTACCATAAAAAGGTACACCACACTAACAAAAGAGTCATAAACAAAACTGATCATTTAAGTCACTTGTGTGCTACCTCAGCATGCAGCTCCATCCTTCCTACTAAATATTACTTGGGTAGGTCATCTGTGCAATAAAAATGCGGAAGCGGATTGCGTACCGAGTAAACTTTGTGGGCCCCACCGTCATTCATGCATTGTATCAACTCCGTCCATCCGTTTTATCATATTATTTTAGGGCTTTAAACCAAAAATTAATCATATCTAAAGCTCAAGTGGACCACACTACCTGAAACAGTGTGAATTGAATTCTACCGTTGAAAAGTTCTTGGGGGCCCATGGAAGTTTTAGATCGAGATGATATTTGAGTTTTCCCTTTATCTATGTCTGTGTGATCTTATGAATAGTTTGGATGAAAAATAAACATCGCTGGGGGCCTTAGTGATGCAGGACATGAAATTAAATATGACATGCAGGATTTCAAACTTTAGATCATACCAATTTTAAACAATCACGAAATTCAACGTCCCACATACGATCAAACATTCAATCAAGGAGTCCCTACAGGGGTCCAAGCCTACACAAGTTTAGGGCTGGATCAAGTAAAATTATAAACCAAACAATGCCCAAAGGAGTGTAAGATTCATCCACTCTTGCAAAGGATTGTTCCCCAATTCAAGAGATTCACCATGTTTCAATTAGGGAAAAATCTAGGGTTTGAAAAAGTTGGAAATACTTGGAATTTGAGGCTATCTAGGGTTATGGTTGGGGATTTAAGGTGAGAGAGGAGAGAAATAGAAGAGAGAAGGAACCTTAGATGATCCACGCGTGTGGATCGCAACCCGGCCCAGGCACACATGCGTGAATTCTTGTCTACATGTGTGTGGGGACCACGGAACTGGAAAAGTCCACCTAGGGTGGGATCGGCCAGGGGTGGCCCATTCACACACCAAATCTCGTGTCGATCCGCTGCCCGGTTTGTGTGTGGTGCTCCGCCGAAGTTTCAGCCCCTCTGGTGGGCTAGAATCTGAAAATCTTCTGTGGAGGAGAACCTAGGTACAAAAAGGGGTGAATCTGAAGATGGGAGGGCTGTAGAAGATGTTGGATGTGGGGTGAAGATGATTTGGGATGGTTTTGGCTTCGCACCACGGTAGTTAGCCTTTCAAGGAAGAGAGAGTTTCGCACCCAATTAGATTCTTCAACTCAGAGAGATAAAAAAGAAAAAAAAAAAAAAAAAGCAAAATTTTATTCATAAAACTTCAATGAAAAATACTTACATGGGGTTGCCTATTTATAAGAAAACCCTAAACCCCAAAAGCCGTGCCATGTGCACACACTAATACTTAGAGATGAAGTAACAAAAATAACAACTAATCTACGCAATCAAAACCGTTCATGATGTTTCTAATAATGATAATAACCAAAACTCAAAATCCTAAATCATCTAGGGTAGTGGGCCACGATCATGAGATCCAATGGTGGAATCCACATGATCGGGTCCACTCCAATGCTCCATAGCACAGCCCCCTAACTAAGAGGTCCTCCATAGATGTCGTCGTCGATCCAGATTGATAGTGGGGCCTTCCTCCTCCTTGAGTACGTGTGTAGGGTAGGGGGCATGCGCGTGCACATGATGTCCCCATCACTTAGAAAGGTTTCAACGGTGGAAATCTATGGTTCCACTATTTCCTTTGATACAGTCTACTTGAGCTTTTGATAAACTTCAATTTTGGGCTCAACCCCTAAAATGATATGGAAAAATGGATGGACGGCGTGGATAAGCCACATGAATTCACAGTGGACCCAACAGAGTTTACTCAGTACGATAAGAGCGTACTGAGTAACTCAGTACGCAATCTGATTTCTAAAAATGTTGGGCCCACCATGAAGATCGCCTAGTAGAAATATTAGGTTGGTCTTCTCATTAGGTGAGCTACACTGCTAAAATCAAAGGACGGCCCATGGTCTGACTCAAGATACAGAAGTGACCTGCCTAATCAGTACATAGGCCTGATTACTGGGGCAGGCGATCATCATGGCGGGGCCCACTATTTTCACGGTTCACATGTCCTATACATGTAACATGCCGACAGGAAAGACAGGCCTACGTACATGTTAAGAAGTCACCATGCAGGTAGCTGTAGGTGATCTGTTCTCCCTTATAAAATGCCGGACGGGAGAGCTTGTAAGGTACTGTACACTCAGGTATCAGCTTGTACAAGCAGGGACAATGGTGCAATGATCCAAACAGTTGACATGATGAGGACCTCTACCTGGATGACCAAAAATCCACTTGGTCGAAAGATCCTAGCCATATAATAATTGACCCTTTTGACTATTGCACTGTATTTCTTGCCTATCTACTGAAAGGTTGATGCAGGACGGAATGATCTAACTTAATATGATGCCATGAAATTAAAAGACTGATTAATTACAGCTATGGAATGACAAAATAAAGCTAATTTACCATAAATTCAGAAATTTCAGATTCATGACATGTCCAAATTCAAGCCTATGACAGTCCCACAATGCGAATATCATAAATTACTGATTAACCAGGACCTATGGGAGTAGAACCCCCATCCTAGCATAGGGTTAAATCTGAATTCAATGGAAATCATGTGTCTTGTAAGAGTTTTGACATGTTAGGGCTATTTAAAGGCTAGGGAATGTGAGAAATGGGTTTGGGGTATCCAGGCTCAAATGAATTAGGGTTGAGGTTTTGGGAAGTTTCGAGTTAGAATTTCAGATTTTGTGTTCAAGGGATTTTGACTATTGCACTGTATTTCTTGCCTTTCTATTGAAAGGTTGATGCAGGACGGTATGATCTAACTTAATATGATGCCATGAAATTAAAAGACTGATTAACTACAGCTATGGAGCGACAAAATAAAGCTAATTTACCATAAATTCAGAAATTTCACATTCATGACATGTCCAAATTCAAGCCTATGACAGTCCCACAATGCGAATATCATGAATTACTGATTAACCAGGACCTATGGGAGATAGAACCCCCACCCTAGCATAAGATTAAATCTGAATTCAATGGAAATCATGTGTCTTGTAAGAGTTTTGATATGTTAGGACTATTTAAATGATAGGGAATGTGGGAAATGGGTTTGGGGTATCTAGGCTCAGAAGAATTAGGGTTTAGAACATTAGGGTTGAGGTTTTGAGAAGTTTCAAGTTAGGATTTCAGATTTTGGGTTCAAGGGATTTAAGATTTAGGGTTTCTAGAATTGGGAATATGGATTTCAAGTTGTAGGAATGAGGGATTTATGATTTGGACAAGGGATTTTGAAAATTGAAAATTTTAGGATTAGGATTTTGGGGAGATTAGGATTAGGGTTTTAGCGATTTTGGGTTAGGGTTTTAGTGATTTTGGGTTTTGAGAAATAGGGTTTAAAAACTAGCTTTGGATGGATTATGGGTTGTAGAAAGAAGAATGATGAAAGTTTAAAAGAAGAAGAAGAAGAAGAAGAAGAAGAGAGAGAGAGAGAGAGAGAGAGAGAGAGAGAGAGAGAGAGAGAGAGAGAGAGAGAGAGAAAAGAAGATGATAACTTGTTAAGAGGAGAGAAAAGTAAAAAAGATAACTAGGGAATCGCTCCCCATGGTTTCACACTACCAATCCAGTCACAAGATAAAATTTTGCTCAATCTCAAAGCAAAAGGAGAGACATCTCTTTCATTTATAACATGCGTAGTGACTAGGTTGGGAAGGTCCAACCCTTTATAGTCTCGGAAAAGACCTTTTACAAAAAGGAGCTCTTAGATAAGGTTCTCAACATAAAGACGCTTAATGAATTAAAAGTTGTTCCCAACTCCCTAATCTCAACACAAATATGAGCCATACCAAAAATAACGAAACATGTAAACAAATTAAACAACTAAACTATTTCATGGCCCATTGGGTCCACGATCAAGATGTCCAATGATGATGATCCAATGGTCCAATGTGTCTATCAAGCTCCTATATGCAGCCCACGTGCATCTTCCCAGTGTGAGGTCCTCGAAGATGCATGAACATGCACGTGGGGTCTTCAACGTAGCTAGGAATGTGAATTGGGCCAAGTGGGTCTAATGTAATGATCGTCTAACCATAAGGAGACTGGCTCAGCCCTCCTCCTCTAATATGGTGCCCGGATGTCCTCGTCAATTCCCTTTGGTTGAGGAGATTTCGCGTCTGGCGAAATAAATCCACGGTGATACTTAAGGAGATCCAGGTCTCGTCGTTAAAGCTCTGCCTCTGTAATCCACGTAATGTTTGACTTTGGCCTGCCCTTCCACTTGATGAGGTTCTCCTGATAACCTCCATGTTGTGAGGAAACCACTCGCTCATCCCAGATATCCTCTATCTTCTCTCTTGGTAGGTGTGTATGGCAAAAGAGATAGACGCTAGGAAGAATAGTCAGGTATAGGCCAAGGGTCATGGGACAGGTCAGGAGGGATATCATCAGGATCAAGGTAATGGTTTAAATAAAGGCTAGTAGGTGTAGATGTTGAACCCTTAAAAGACACAAGATCTTTCACATTGAATGTAAATTTAATACCAATGTCAGGTGGAAGATCTACAACTGACATCGTGTCCCAAATTATTCACTATCTTATAAGGTTCTACACTACGGGCTTGTAGTTTCTTAATGGTCCCTTGCGGAAACTATTCAGGCCTTATGTGAACTATCACATAGTCACATTCCTGAAACTTTTTGAACTTGTGATGAGAGTTAGCAAATCTTATACATTTCATTGCTCATGCTAATCCATTTTTTTAATTTCAACATGTGAATCATGGATATGACGTGTAAATGCATCCGCGGACTCTGATGACCTATGTGAGACTAACGTAGGAATAAGATCTATGGGCTTCCTAAGCTCATCTACTTGTCATTCTAAATCTGCTTCCTCAGCGAGACTCATTTGATCGTGATGAAGGTTTGGTAAAGTCAACCTGGGGATAAGATCTATGGCATGTTGAATGTTTCGTACGAGGGTAAGCTCATCCGGTATGTCCTTTGGAATAAAATCACTAGACTCCCCCAATACTGGACTCACCTCAGGTGGTAACTCTACACTACCCTCGGATGTAACCTCGGGTGGCATCTCCTTACAGACTCCTTAGGTGTGTCCTCACTTGCCACGTGGACATACACCGTCAAATCAGCTTTAGTCTCCCTTTCAGACTCCTTGGCATTTATTATAGGAAGAGATTAAAGCTAGAATTTCCTCACATCTTCAGGATCATGTTTCTTAATGCCCTTATCCTTTTTCGGAGTGCTTTTGGGTAGGAGAGGATTCAACTTTATCCTCTTACCCTCATACTTAAATGAACACATATTTGAGCAACTGAATAGTGTCACATCGTGATCATATAACCAGTGTCTGCCCAAAATAATGTGGCTTGCATTCATAGGCAAAACATCACACCATAGCGTATTTGTATAGGAACCAAACTGTATGGGAATGGGACAATGCTAAGAAACTGAAATTGAAGACGCATCAACCAATGAGACTCGATAGGGCTGAGGGTGAGGAACGACTATCAAACTTAAGAGATCCACGGTGCTAGCAGAGACCACATTGGTGCAACTACCACTATCAATGATTACCTTGCAATTTTTGTCACAACACTTGGTATAAGTGTGAAAAATTGAATTCATGCGCTAATCATCACTTTCTATAGTCTAGCCTAAGGTGCATCCAATGACTGCAAGTGGTGTAGTCTCAACTCATTTATCTTCTTCATCACTAGCACCAATTTTGGGCTAAAATTCTTCTTCTTCACAATCACTCTAATTAACCACATCTCCATCCAACTTGCCAATGACAATGGCCTTATTTCACTCTTTTGTAGGGCATTGATGTGCAAAATGCCCGTATCCTCGCAGTTGTAGTAACACACTTACTCACCTCCCTTTGAACTGGTACTAGCTAGACCTTTATCCTTGATGTCCCTAATGTTGGATTCAGTACCAATAAGGGCTTGGCTCCTTAGGAAGTGGCCTTGACATTGGAATCACGAGGGTCGAATCCCCTCATGAACTGAGGTTTCAGATACCGCTCAAGGTCTTGCACCACTTGATAAGTATGCTCTAGGGTGCTGGCATCATAAAAGATGAGCTCACGCTAAAGCTCAGATCGGAGACCCATCTTGAAACAGGAAAATGTCATTAACGGGTCATCGATGTAACATCAATTTATATATTTATCGAACTTGGCGATGTAATCAATCACGGGCATTGATCCCTAACAAAGGAATTGCCATTGATCCAGGAGCCTCTGGTAGTACGAGAGGAGAAGATACTTTTCTCTCAAAATCTCTTTCATCTCGGCCCACAATGTGACCGGACCATCTCCAGACCTCTCCATCTTCTGCTCGACATTTGTCCAGAACAATTTGGCTTGGCCCACCAACTTCATCCAAGCAAACCTCACCCGACGTCTATCGGACATGTCATACCACTCAGAATAGTGATCCATGTCTGCCAGCTAATCAAGAAAGGCCTTGGGATCTAAGTGACCATCATAGTTTGGGGCCTCAACCTTCACACTTTTCATCACACGCTCACCAGAATCATGGTGGTCCTAAATTCCTAATACTCTTCACGAGGTGGCTGGGTACGCACCCCACCATGCCCAATACCTCAGCCAATACCTCGGCCATGATTTCTCCCACGCCCCCTAACTTGGTTTTGCTCCAAATTGATCTCCGGCTTGAGATTGGCCATCTTCCTCATTGTCGAAGTTTGCCCGGAGGGAAGTCTCCAATTGAGTTATGCGATTATCGGTCCCATTCTTAAGGGTTGCTAGTTGGTTACTAGTGGTCTTACCTTGGGCCTCAATAGCTGTAAGACGGGCATTGATAGCCTCGACAAACTGTTCCGAATTCATTGTAGGGTGTCGACCAAAACCACACTAAGTATGAGTGGGCATAAACTTAGGGAACTAATGGGGAACCTAAAATCTAAAAAACTTAAATGTCGTGTGATGAGAAAGACTCTTAACTCTAGACTCTAAATGCGATATGAAAATCCTATGCTAGACCTAGGCTTTGATACCAAAAATTGAAAATCCCTTGACCAAATCATAAATGCCTAATTCCCATAACCTGAAACCCATATTCCCGATTCTAGAAACCCTAAATCCTATATCCCTTAAACCCAAAATCTGAAATCCTAACCCAAAACCTCAACCCTATTGTTCCAAACCCTAATTCATCTAAACCTAGATACCCCAAACCTATTTCCAACATTCTGCAACCTTTAAACAACTATAACACGTCAAAACTCTTACAAGACATGATTTCCATTGAATTCAGATTTAACCCTATGCTAGGATAGAGGTTTTATCTACTACAGGTCCCGGTTAGTCAGTAAATTGTGATATTTGCATTGCAGGACTGTCGTAGACTTGAATTTGGACATGTCATGAATCTGAAATTTCTAAATTTATGGTAAATTAGTTTTATTTTATCATTCCATTGCTCCAGCTAATCTGTCTTTTAATTTTATGGCATCATATTAAGTTAGATCATTCCATCCTTCATCAAAGCTTAAGATCTTTTTTTCATCAGGGAGATTTATTGGTGCATGGGCCATCCACAGTGGGGCCAATAATATCAACAGTTTGGATCACTTGACCAGTTGCCCACTTGTACAAAGTGGAAACAAAAGATTAGGTGCAAACTTCCACCTAAGCATTTCTAATGCCTCATCTGAAAGAGTCTTATATTTCTTCAATTTCCACTCCATAATCAAAAGGAAATGGAAAACAAGTTACGCCCACTCTCTAGACTGTAAGATCGTAGCTTTTGCTAATCCTACACGCACTTTGATTGGTCAACACAGACAGTGGGATCCACCGCATCCAAGTGTGGGGTGTTTCCACTCGGACAACTGCATATGTGAATCAATCAAAGTTCGTGCTACATGTGCATGTGGGATTAGTAATGCCTGTAGATTTACAACTTTATCTTATTTCTTCAAAAATCTTCTCATGAACTTGCTTTTTAGTCACTGAATATCCAATAATTCCACTTGAAGATAACTCCACCATTGGATCATCCATTGGGTTGTGTTTGGATGTGCAATTGGATTGAGTTGCAAACATTCAGATTAATCAAGAGCAACTGACAAAAATAACAATGTCATCATCACAACTTGTAAGTAGCCATACAATTTCAGTTACTTTCTCCGAGTTCAGTGGGAAAGTAAGGTAACTGAGTTTAGATACTAGATAGCAGATCCTCAATATCATTGCTAATGACGAAAATCGTAGATTGCTTACTTCCACTTCATTAGACCAATAATGCAATTCAATTTGAATGTGCATCCAAACACACCCTTATATTCAAAGCAATAAGCAATATTAACAACATCCTATCATCAGTTTGGTTAAACTAGTAAGAAAACCCATGCACCTGGGTTTAAGTGCAGAGAAATGCTCAAGTGCTCTCAGAGCACTATCACTTATAGTTATCCTAGTTACATCGGTTCACTTAGACAGTCAATTCAACCGATCTAAACTGTCCATCAAGTCCAAAACACATTTAGTAGGCTATCATACAAAAATCTTACTGACCAGTAGTTCAATCCATTTTCAATTTGGCATTAACTTCCACAGCCATCTATTTTTGAAGTTCGAACACATGGATCAGATGGTGACAATGGCCAAAAAAAAGTGATTCTTTGGAATCATAAACAATCCATGACATGCACTGACAAATAGATGGATAAAATTGTTGCTTGGACCTACTTTTGTGTAAATTATCTGGACCACCCATATTAAAGACCATTGATCAAATGGTTCATATTTGTCAGATGGTGTATGTTACCATGGTAGCCTATGAAATGTGCGCTGAACCTAATGAACAGTCATCCCAATACAACTAGGAGCACTATAACTGATATCACTCCGAGAGCACTGGAGCATCTCTCATAACTGCAAGCATTAATCCTGAATCTGACGAAGTGTATTTCATCAAATCATCTTCGGAAGTAAAATCATGCAGTTAGGAGGAAAGTCATCCAATGAAAAGCTCACGAGGAATGCTAAAGCAATACACACGAATTGATATTTGTGGCATATGTGCCAAGCAGGATCCAGGACATTCATCAGGTGGAGCCTGTGATGAGCATGCCCTGACCCAAAATCAGCCCCCCAACTCACCAGGCCCGCACGCTTTAGATAAATAGATGGTCAGGAAGAAAAAAGAAGACCAAAGGTCTTTCATTCAGTGGGCATGTGTCGCCCACATGATGAGAGGGACCAGCCTGATCTTAGGGACCACATGTTCATGGTAGGCCCTATGTAATTAATGGCCTCAATCTCACACAGGTGTGCTGCTTTGGCACATCTGCCACAAATCATCATTTCAATTCTGATTCAGGCGAACCGCCTTAACATAACCCAATGTTTATACAAGAAACAAAGTAAAATTACCTGAGAATATCAAGTTCAAGGTGGGACTAAAGAAGCTTGAGCAGCAAACTGAAAGATAGTATAAGCAAAGCTACTATGCCTGAAGCATGATGTGGGAATTGTTTACTGTTAGGAAGGCAACAAGCTCAAATCTATATGTACTCAGTCCTGATGACCGATGATGAATGGCTCATATGAATCTTAAAACTCTTTCTTGAGTCTGTCTTTCTTGTTCATACAACGCAATTGTACAAAACAGTAACAGGTGACACATCGAACTATTGAGGCTGCAATTCATCTTCAGCATTTTTCTCTACAAGAAAATTCTGCCCAATCAATGGTGCCAAAAAGAATCAGGCAGAAGAGTCCCTCCGATTGATGACGAGCTCTTGCAAATCAAGTTACATATACTCATCATCACTATCCTCATCATCTTCCGAATATGATTCTTCTCTCGGTTCCAACAGCGTTTTCATGTCGAAAGATGCCTCCATTTCCATTTCCTCCATGTCGATAGAATCATACTCCATCCGTTCCTTGAACTTCTCATCACTACAATTGAGGAGCCATGCTAGAGAGCACTTCAGGCCCCTCTTAGCAACCATCTGATGCCTCGGGCGTATCGTCGAATCCAGACCATACGTAAAGAAAGCAGGGAAAGCGACCAAATCATCCAAATCTCTACCCATCTCCATCTGGAAATAATTGAAGCTCATCTTCATAATGTCAAGATTCAAAGCAAGCAATTGCGGGCAACTAACAACCATCTTTTTCACATGCTGTAATGAAAATCCACAATCTTTCAAGAAATCAACATGCTTTAACAGGGGAGCTTGACTCAAGCTAACAACTTGTGGCATCTTCTCAACAACTCTGCCGAAATCCTCAGGACCCACATCGATATTTGAGCTGAACAAGCACTGTTGAGAGAGCAGCTTCGGTTTCAGCTCAATTCCAATGATCTCGGGATACTGTGCTACCACAGAAGCTAAGAACTCTTTCCTCACACCGAATTCTAAGAGAATATCAACATTTGGTTTCACTCGATCCTCTAAGACAAAACCAAGGATGTGGGGACGTCTCTCAATCAGTCTTGCTACGGCCAGTCTGGGAATGCCTATGCTTTCAAGATACTCCACGAAAGGCTTGATCACTCGCCCAACTCGCATTCCCAGTATCTCTGGATATCGGGTAAGGACACCGCCAATTTCTCTTCTTGCAACTCCAGCTCCAACCAAGTACGCCACAGATGTGCTCATGGTGCCCTCAAGTTTGAATCCCAATACCTCAGGATACTTCTCGAGAACACGAGGAATATCATTTGGCTTGATATCCATCCCTTGAAGATATCTGACGACTGGCTGGAGGTCTACCACGACACTAGAGTGTAGGACTTGTGGGTATCTACGGAGAAACTCTGTAAATGTTGATTTGCGGACCCCCAACTTTCCAAGGTAATCAAGAACAGGTATCATGTTTTTCTTCACGCTGCAACCAAGCACGAGTGGGTAGTTATTAATGTCTTCTATTGTAAGGCCCAACTTGTGCAAGAAATCCAAGCGTTCCCTCATGACATCGACGGTGACAGGGAGCTCCAATCCATCCAGTTCATCAGGAACAATACCCAGACTCCTCAAGAACTCGTAAACCCGAGCGCGATTGGCAATCCTCTCATTCTTCATCTCAAGCAAACTCGGCCGACCGTAGAGTGAAGAGGTGCGTTCTCGTTTTCGATTTGAATGGGTGGCCGCCGACTTCATCAAAGATGAATCTGCAGAAGTCGAAGAAGCATACATCCTCTCGGATACGGAACAACAAATTCTGGTCATCAGCCCATTTTTCTTCTTATCCAGTATTTGGATCCGAGTCCGATAATTAAATGGGGCAAAATGAAAGCTAAGAGTGGATAATTCTGGGTGTGAAAGCAAAAACCCAGGTTTTGTTATGCTAGTGTAGGTGAGCACCTTCATGTTTGTAAGCGTCTGCAAGACAAGAGGAAGGGGATCTACGTTAGTCAGGAAACCAGTAATATGGAGTTTCAGAATACAAGTTCTTCAGAGGATTAGACTAAGCAAATGGAGAAAGTGATTGAAAAAACAACTCCTGGGAAATCGACATCTGAAATTAGGTTTTCACCAAAATAAAGAAAAAGAAAAAAAAAAAAAAAACATTTTTAAAGCTCGTTAATTGCGATAAACAGCACAAAACATTCCAAGTTATGCCTAATACAAGAATCTGGGTTTTGGGTTAACTGCTTTAGCTAATGAATGGCAGAGAGAGCACCCAAAATTGAGATAAATAAATTCATTAAGGGTGTGTTTGGTTGTAGAAAATATTATGAAATTTCATGATTTTTTCATGAGTAGTCAGTCTAATTGGTACAACCAAATGCACTCTAAAGCAAGGACGTTCGAATCTGGTTACAGGAATTCATTATAAAAAAAAAAAAAAAAAAAAAAAAAAAAAAAAAAAAAAAAAACAAAAAAAAAAAAAAAAAAAAAAAAACAAAAACAAAAAAAAAACAAAAACAAAAACAAAACAAAACAAAACAAAATAGAACAAAAGAAAAGAAAGAAAAAGAAAAAGAAAACCTTAACTCCTTTCTGAAGTGTGGAAAGAACATCTTAAATTCCTGAAAGATGTGATATGAATTTAGGTTTCACTATCTTAATGGATTGGGAATGAACTGTGTTGAAAATACAAACTCAACCTTTTATTTTGTTGCGCTTTATGTTTATTGTCTTGTGCGTTTAGTCCCACATTGGACACTTGTAGGAAAGTGGGTTTCAACTCCTATCTATATAAAAGGGGTCAAGTCATGTAGTATACGATGAGGGTATGTGAGCCACGTAGCACCTTGTGCACCTGAGAGCACTAACCTAGTATGACTACTCTAGATTTTATTTTAATATAAATCTTTTGTGTTTTTCACTTGTGGGTGTATGTGTGTGTGGGCCTATAACTGGGCACACAGGTAAATACACCTAGGTATGATATATTATAGACCTTTGTCCTTAATTTTTTAACATTTTATCTTTGTTTCATGCTTTCCTTATTTGCTCCTTAGCCCTCCTTTAGTCTTTCCTTCATAGAACGGAATATATGTAATTTTAACTTTTCTTCTATTATTATAAATAAGAGTGGGTTGGACATTCTAGCCACATATGCCCTCTTTTTCTCAAATTCTCTCGTTCTTCTTAAAAACTTAGTTTGTTTAACATCATACTAAAGTAGGTTTAGATTCCCATTAATTTTATCTTTTCAGTTTGTTCTTTTTCTTCATCCTTAGCCAACCGATCTATCTGCCCACTTCTTTGGAGTCCACATTTTCCTACCGCACCCTCCATTCTAACCCTGATCAGCCCTCAAGTCGCTACCGTAAGTGAGAAGCCTGTCATCATTGTAAACATGATTGCCTTCATCATTAGAGAAGCCCATCTTTGTGGTGGATAATTGTCCAAGTGACGTGGTCCGGGCTGCATGTTGAAGTTGGATGAATGTCGGATTTAGAAATAAATTGCCATCCTATGCACCGCCTAGCATCCCAAAAATAAATTATTTCCAGCCTTTTTTTTTCCCTTCATACACACAGGCTATTTAGCGTAATGCTTGGAGGACTGCAAGACCGCTTATTCCTTTGTTAGGCCTTTGTTATCAGTTTTGGCTGTTGTGCAATGTCGAACTTGTGTCTTCAAATGGCATTATCGCCTCCTAACTGTTGTGGGTGTAGTCAATTATCATGCAATATTGCACTTCTATCTTGCCAAGAGTTTTTTGCATGTGAATGACGTGTTAGTGGCTCAATGGTTTTTGAGTTCAATTATGGTCGACCTTAGAGAAGAATAATTGGATGTAGGAAGCCCAATCTAAAGACATGGTGCATGTTAGTGGCTCAATGGTTTTTGAGTTCAATTATGGTCGGCTTTAGAGAAGAATCATTGGATGTAGGAAGCCCAATCTAAAGACAGGCTGCAATTAGAGGTCTTCCATCCCAGCATGTTGAATTTGAGGGGAGTGTTGAGAATACAAATTCAGCCTTTTACTATGTTGTGTTTTATGTTTATTTTCTTGTGCATTTGGTCTCACATTGGACATTTGTGGGAATGTGGGTTGTAACTCCTATCTGTATCATAAAGGAGTCATGTAATCTAGAGGGTATGTAAGTAATTTAGCACCTATCTAATCTAGTAAGAGTGCCCCAGCCTTTCTTTTAATGCAAGCTTCTTGTGTTTTTCTCGCTAAGAAGAAGAGTCCGGAATGGAGAAAGAGATGGACTGCCATATTAATTTGCTCATGGTCTCCAATTCGCATAAATAACGAATCCGCCTGAATTGTTTGAATCTGTAAATGAATTTATAATGCAAACCCGAAAGGGAAAGCAAATAAATCAATAAGAAAATAAAGAGATTGTGGAAAAGATCCAACAATCCTCTAGCCAGATGCTAGAGATCACAAATGCAAGACTGTGAGCAAGTTCAACAGTCCTCTAGTCTAGAACTAGAGATCACTTTCCCTCCCTTCAACAACCACCATAGAGAAAAGAAAAAAAATTCATAAAGAGAATATTGATCAAGTTGTCTTATTCCATAGGACAGAAGTCTTATTTATAATCAACCTTACAATCTGTAATAAAAGATATGAAATCTAAAAATCTATGAAATAGGAAAGTACCATAACAAAGCTTTCTAAAATAATAAGATACTTAGATAAGAAAATATTTAAGATTATTCCCTGCCTAAAAATAAAGATATGAAAGAAAGAGCAAATTTCCTAATCTAGAAATTTGAAAAAATGGAAAGAGAGGATGGTTAAAAAAGGAAGGTGATCCTTTTCTTGTACACACGTGCAGAGTGTGCTTGCATGAGATGCGGGCCTTTTATTCGAATATTGATCAATCGGCACGTGTGGCCATTTGGTTGCATCAATTTAGGTGGGTCCCATGGTGTACTGTTCACCAATGCGACCCTGCGGACTGAGTTTGTCTTAATAAAGATAAATAAGGAGGTGTTTGGTTGGACCAATATCACAAAATATAATGATCTTTCATGATTAATCAATCTAATTTGGTACAAAAATCCATGACATTTGGTGTAACCAAACACGCACTTAGAAAAAAAAAAACTTCTTGAATATGAAAATCTGGAATATGGTTTGGAACAAAATCCAACAAATGACAACCAGAACAAAAGAAAACCTGATTTCTTGAAAATTATAAATCCAACTTCATACATCAGCGCTGAAATTTAGGGGTCGTTTGGATGCCTGTAGGTTCTGTAAGTGGGAAGTGGTGTTTAGGGGAAGAAAGTCGCCTGTAAGTGACTTACAGGCAAAACTGTTAGGGAACTTCATGGGATTGGGGGAGAGAAGTCACTTACCTGTAAGTGATTTTTCAAAAAGAGTTGAATAGGAGGAGACGCACCTTTGTGCTTTCTTGAACTGTGAACGATTGAGGGTACGGCCCACCAGATGAACGGTGCAGATAGAGACGTCCGTGGGTTTGGAGAACGAGAATCCGGCGATTTCAAGAAAAGAAGGGTTTCTGACAGAAGGAGATAGGATTTCTGAAATCTGAATCCCGCTTCCTTCTGTTTTTTCTTCCTTTTCGTTCCTATCTTTGTTTCTTTGGTGGAGTGGATTAAGTGTTACAAGGGTAACACTCTAGTGGGTGTTCAGATACTGTGGGCTCACCTTAATGATATCTCATGTATCCACGCCGTCCATCCATTTTTTCCAGGCCATTTTAGGATTGTTCCTAAAAATTAAGCAAATTCAAATGTCAGGTGGACCACACAACAGGAAACAGTGTTGATTGAATGCCCACCATTAAAAACTTCATACGCCTACGTTAATGTTTATTTCCCAAACAAACAGTTGATAAATTCAAAAAGATCACATTTTCCAATTGTGTGGTCCACGTGAGATTTAAATATGCTTAATTTTTGGAATCACTTCCTAAAATGAGATGGAAAATGGACGAACGGCCTGGATATATATATATATATATATATATATATATATATATATATATATATATATGATTATATATATATATATATGATTCCTAAAATGAGATGGAAAATGGACGAACGGCCTGGATATATATATATATATATATATATATATATATATATATATATATATATATATATATATATATATATATATGCCGTCCACCTCATGGGAACTTTCCATGATGTCGAGCTGTGTGGCCCCAGCGTGATGCATGTCAAACATCAACACCATATATTTGATGGGTCCTCTTTAAATTATGAGATATCCCAAAAATCAACCGAATATGGAACTCAAGTGGGCCATACCATCTAAAATCATTTGAAGACATGCCTAAAACATATAAAAGCACTTGGTGGGCTCACTTAAAATGTGGATACATCTGAAACTTGGTCTAACCCCTCATCCAAGTGGGACACACATAATGAATGGGCTGGATTTGTAAACCACATCTCGGTGGGCCCAACAAATGATTATGAATGTTTTAATGGGAGGGTAACCCCTCTCAACTTTTGCATATGATGTGGCCCACACAAATCATAGATTGACTTGATTGATAAGCCCGAGGCCCACCATGGAATGGTGCATCTAACTAATGGTGTTGATGTTCACCACGCATCATGGTGGGCCCACACAGTTCGACCTCATGCAGCTTCATGGAGGTAGACAGCATAGAACCATATATACACATATATATATATATATATATATGGGAAAAATGTACTATGCGCTCGACTTCACCCATCCGTCCCATGAGCTCGAGTTGTGTGGGCCCCACCGTGATGCGTTTCGAACATCTACCCCATCAGTGAGATGCACCATTCCATCGTGGGCCTAGGTCTCAAAAATCAAGTCACTCTGTGACTTGTGTGGGCCACACCACATACAGAAGTGGAGAGGGGTTGTGCACCATTAAAACATTCATAACCATTTTTTAGGGCCCACCGAGATGTGTTTTTCAAATTCAGCTCATCCATTATGTGTGTCCCACTTGAATGAGGGTTCAGACCAAGTTTCAGGCGCATGCAAAACTCAAGTGGGCCCCACCAAGTGCTTTTATATGTTTTAACGGTGCCTTCACATAATTTTAGATGGTATGGCCCACCTGAGTTCTGTATACGACTGATTTTTGGCATATCCCATAATTTAAAGGGTACCCATCAAATGCACAGTATTGATGGTTGAAACACATCACGGTGGGGCCTACACAGCTCGACCTCACAGGAGCTTATCGTAAGCTCAAGCGCATTGTACCTTTTCCATAGAGAAATTTGCGAGAATACGGCCCATTTATGGCCCATTTAGTAGAATAAGCCCACCTCATTTTCCTTTGCGAGAATACGACCCAGCTGTACGGACGCCTTGCCAAAGGTCAAAAATGCCCCTGCCTTTTCCTTCAAGCGGGAAGATGAGAGCTGACGCTCCTCGAACTCCGAGTTGTACGAACGGTTCAAAAGTGATCAACGTTACATGGGCCCCACAGTTATGTATTTATTATATCCACAGCGGTCATCCATATTTCGAGATCATTTCGGAGCATTATACCAAAAAAAAAAAATCATATCCAGGAGCAACTAGACCACACCAAAAAAGAGTGAGAAAATTGATTTTCACCATTGAAACTTTTGTAGGGCCCACCATAACATTTATATTCCATCCAATCTATTCATAAGGTCACAAATACCTGGTTGAAGAGGAAAAAATTTTTAAATAATGATCCAAAACTTACGTAACCACTAAAAGGGTTTAAATGGTAGACGTTCAATTCCCCACCGCCATTTAAAGTGTGGTCCACTTGATAGTTAGATCTGTCTTATTTTCCATCTCAAGCATTAATATGGGTTCGTCAAATAGATGGACGGTTTGGATATAACATAGACCTCATGATGGGACCCAAAAAAAAAAACAAAGATTCGACATTTGAAAAAAAAATCCGAATTTTATTTTATTTGATACGGATTTTTAGCTACGGATTATAACCGTAGCTAAATCAACCAAAATCCGTAGCCAAAGAGGCCTATCCAGGGTGGGCGCGCCAAGCTAGCGGCTCCCCCACGCAGCCGCGCCACTCACGACCTATCGTGGGCCGCTCCGTTTGGCGGGGCCATGCCCACAAGGGCTCTATGGCTACGGATTATAGCCGTAGCCATTGACCGTAGTGCAATTTTTTTTTTTTAAGTTTTTTTTTTTTTTTTTTTTTTTTTATTTACATGGAAAACTTTATTCTACCAATAATTTTCTCTAATACATATTTATATAAATATGTATATATAAGCGTATATTTTTTTTTTTTCCTTTTTCATTTCTTTCTTTATTCATTTAACAAGAATATCTTCTAAACTAAAATTAGTTACATCATCATGTACCTATATGATTTTGGGGTAGAGAAGCTACTTTAGCCAACCAACCTGGTTATTTTCCAAGATTCCATCAGTCGATGGTTGAAAATTCATTTCATTCACTTAGTGGTCAATTTCATTCATGACCGTGAAGTGAAGGGGCATGATTATGAAATGCGCTTAGGAAATGGCCAAGTGAAGTGCATGGAAATGAGCGTGAAGTGAGGTGAATGGACGTGAAATGCACGGAAATGACCGTGAAATGAAGGGGCATGACCATGAAATGTCCGAAATGACCGTGAATCAATACGGAATCGACGGGAATGACCATGATATGCATGGAAATGACCAAGTAAAGTGAAGCAATTGGGATGAAATGCATGCGGAAATGACCGTGAAATGAAGGGGCATGGCCGTGAAATGCGTCGAAATGAAATTTGAATCAACATGGAATAGGCGAGAATGCCGTGATATGCATGGAAATGACCGTGAAGTGAAGCAATTAGACCCATGAAATGTGCGGAAATGACCATGAAGTAAAGGGGCATGACCGTGGAAATTAGAAATGACCGTGAATCAACACGGAAGAGGCAAGAATGACCGTGATATGCATGGAAATGACCGTGAAGTGTAGTGATTGGACCAGAAATGCATGGAAATGACCGTGAAGTGAAGGGGACGTGACCGTGAAATACGTCAAAATTTGTGAATCAACATGGAATAGGCAGGATCGGGATTGGGTTTAGGTTTGGGTTTTCAAGTTTAGGTTTACGTATAGGTTAGGGAGTTGAGATTAGGATTAGGTGTAAGTTTAGGTTTAGGGATTCGAGAATACGTTCAGGTTTTAGGTTATAGGTTATAGCTTTAGGTTAAGGTTATAGGTTATAGGTTAAGGTTTAGGTTATAGGTTAAGGTTTAGGTTTAGGTTTAGATTTAGGCTAAGGTTTAGGTTATAGATTATAGGTTATAGATTTAGGCAATTGAGAATAAGTTAAGGTTTAGGTTTAGGTTATAGGTTACAGGGTATAGGTTTAGGTTTGGGTTTAGGTTATAGGTTATACGTTTAGGTTATAGGTTAAAGGTTTAGGTTTAGGGATTTGAGAATAGGTTTAGTTAAGGTTATAAGTTTAGGTTAAAGGTTTAGGTTAATGTTATAGGTTTAGGTTTAGGTTTAGGTTATAGGTTTAGATTTGAGAATAGGCCAGGTTATAAGTATAGGTTTAGGTTAGGTTGTAAGTTAAGGTTTAGGGAATTGAGTTTCGGTGATATGTTTAGGTTTATAGGTTTAGGTTAAGGTTTAGGTTGTAGTTATAGGTTTTGGGATTTGAGAATAGATTTAGGTTATAAGTATAAGTTTAGGTTTAGGAATTCGGGTTCGGGTTCGGGTTTATGTTCGAATTTAGGTTATAGGTTATAGGTTTATGTTAAGGTTTAGGTTTAGGTTATAGGTTTTGGGATTTGAGAATAGGTATAGGTTAGGGTGTAGATTAAGGTTTAGGAAATGACGAGTGAAGTGAAGGGGCATGACCGTGAATCAACACTGGAATAAGCGGGAATGACCGTGATATGCATGGAAATGATTGTGAAGTGAGGCGATTGGGCCACCGCGAAATATGCGGAATCGACCGAAGTGAAGTGAAGACGGGGCCGTGAAATGCATCGAAATCACCATGAATCGGAGACGAGAATATGCGGGAATGATCGTGATATGCATGGAAATGGGGTGAAGTGAATCGATTGGACCGTGAAATACATGGAAGTGACCGTGAGTGAAGACGTGGGGCCAGAGTGAAATGCGTCGAAATGACCGTGAATCAACATAGAATATGCGAGGAATGGACCGTGATAAGCATGAAAATGGGGGTGAAGTGAAGCGATTGGGACCGCGAAATGCGTGGAAGTGATCGTGAAGTGAAGACGCGGGGCCGTGAAATGCGTCAAAATGACCGTGAATCAACACAGGATATGCGGGAATGGCCAAGTGATTTGCATGGAAATGGGGGTGAAGTGAAGCAATTGGGACCGAAAATGCGTGAAAGTGAAGTGAAGTGAAGACGGACCATAGTGAAGTGCGTCGAAATGATGCCGTGAATCAACACGGAATATGCGGGAATGACCGTGATTTGCATGGAAATGGGGTGAAGTGAAGCAATTGGGCATGAAAATGCACGGAAGTGCCGTGAAGTGAAGACGCGGGACCGTGAAGTGCGTCGAAATAGTGAATCAACACGGAATATGCGGGAATGATTTGTAATATACATGGAAATGGGGGTGAAGTGAAGAGATTGGGCCGTAAAATGCGTGGAAGTGGCCGTGAAGTGAAGACGCGGGGCCGTGAAGTGCGTCGAAATGACCGAATGAATCAACACGAATATGCTTGGGAATAACCGTGATATGCATGAAAATGGGGTGAAGTGAAGCGATTGGGCCAAGTTGCGGAAGTACCGTGAAGTGAAGTGCGCGGGGCCGTGAAGTGCGTTGAAATGGCCGTGAATCAACACGGAATATGCGGGAATGACCGTGATATACTGGAAATGGGGGTGAAGTGAAGCGATTGGGCCAGTAAAATGCGCTTGGAAGTGGAAAGTGAAGTAAAGGCAGCGAGAGCAAGTGAAGTGCGTCGAAATGAGTAGTGAATCAACACGGAATATGCGGGAATAGTGATATGCATGGAAATGGGGGTGAAGTGAAGCGATTGGATTCAAAATACGAAAATATGTTGTGAAGTGAAATGCATAGAAATGACCGTATATTGGCCGCATGCATTTCGCGGTCCAATCGCTTCACTTCACCCCCATTTCCATGCATATCACGATCATTCTCGCATATTCCATTTTGATTCACGGTCATTTCAACTCATTTCATGGTCCCACATCTTCACTTCATTCACTGGCATTTTGCAATCTAATCGGTTCACTTCACCCCATTTCCATGCATATCACGGTCATTCCCACATATTCGTGTTGATTCAGTCATCATTTGACGCATTTCACGGTCTCAGTCTTCACTTCACGGTCACCAATTCCGTGCATTCGTGATCAATAATCGCTTCACTTTACCCCATTTCCATGTATATCGCGATCATTCCATATTTCGTGTTGATTCACGGTCAGTACGGATCCGTCTTCACTTCACTTGGTCACTTTCGTGCATTTCGCGATCTGATCTAATCTTCACTTCCCCATTTCCATGCATATCACGGCCATTCCCGCATATTCCGTGTTGATTCATGGTCATTTCGACGCACTTCACGGTCTGCGTCTTCACTTCACGGTCACTTCCGTGCATTTCGATAGATCCAATCGCTTCACTTCACTCCCATTTTCATGCATATCACTGTTATTCCCGCATATTCCGTGTTGATTCAGTCATGTCGCACTTCACGGTCGCGTCTTCACTTCATGGTCACTTAGCGCATTTCGCGGTCCAATCGCTTCACTTCACCCCATTTTCATGCTTATCACGGTCATTCCCGCATATTCTGTGTTGATTCACGGTCATTTCGACTCATTTCATGGTCCCACGTCTTCACTTCACGGTCACTTTCATGTATTTCACGGTTCAATCGATTCACTTCACCCCCATTTCCATGCATATCACGATCATTCCCGCGTATTGATGCGATTCACGGTGATTTCGATGCATTTCACGGTCCGCGTCTTCACTTCACGGTCGGATTCGCATATTTCGCGGTCCAATCGCCTCACTTCACGATCATTTCCATGCATATCACGGTCATTCCGCCTATTCCGTGTTGATTCACGGTCATGCCCCTTCACTTCATGGTCATTTCCTAAACCTTAATCTACACCTAACCTATACCTATTCTCAAATCCCAAAACCTATAACCTAAACCTAAACCTTAACATAAACCTATAACCTATAACCTAATCAGAACATAAACCCGAACGAACCCAAATTCCTAAACCTATACCTATACTTATAACCTAAATCTATTCTCAAATCCCAAAACCTATAACTACAACTAAACCTTAACCTAAACCTATAAACTAAACATATCACCGAAACTCAATTCCCTAAACCTTAACTTACAACCTAACCTAAACTTACTTATAACCTAAACCTATTCTCAAATCTAAACCTATAACCTAAAGCCTAAACCTAAACCTATAACATTAACCTAAACCTTTAACCTAAACTTATAACCTTAACCTAAACCTATTCTCAAATCACTAAACCTAAACCTTTAAACTATAACCTAAGCATTATAACCTATAACCTAAACCCAAACCTAAACCTATGCCACCCATGTAACCTATAACCTAAACCTAAACCTTAACTTATTCTCAATTGCCTAAATCTATAACTATAATCTATAAGCCTAAACCTTAGCTAAACCTAAAGCTAAACCTAAACCTTAACCTATAACCTAAACCTTAACCTATAACCTATAACCTTAACTAAAGCTATAACCTATAACCTAAAAACTGAGCACGTATTCTCGAATCCCAAACCTAAACTTACACCTAATCCTAATCTGACTCACTAACCTAACGTAAACTAAACTTGAAAACCCAAACCTAAACCCAATCCACGATCCCTTTATTCCATGTTGATTCACGGTCATTTGACGCATTTCACGGTCACGCCCCTTCACTTACGGTCATTTCCATGCATTTCTCGGTCCAATCACTACACTTCACGGTCATTTCCATGCATATCACGGTCATTCTTTGCCTCTTCCGTGTTGATTCAGTCATTTCGGCGCATTTCACGGTCATGCCCCTTCACTTCATGGTCATTTCCGCACATTTCGCGGTCTAATTGCTTCACTTCACGGTCATTTCCATGCATATCACGGTCATTCCCGCCTATTCGTGTTGATTCAGCCTCATTTTGACGCATTTCACGGTCATGCCCCTTCATTTCACGGTCATTTCCGTGCATTTCATGATCAATCGCTTCACTTTACGGTAATTTCCATGCATATCATGGTCATTCCGTCGATTTATATTGATTCACGGTCATTTCGGTACATTTCACGGTCATGCCCCTTCATTTCACGGTCATTTCCACGCATTTCACGGTCCATTCATCTCACTTCACGCTCATTTCCATGCACTTCACGGTCATTTAGAAAAGCATTTCATAGTCATGCCCCTTCAGCTTCACGGTCATGAATGAAATTGACCACTAAGTGAATGAAATGGATTTTCAACCATCGACGATGGAATCTTGGAAAATAACAGGTTGGTTGGCTAAAGTAGCTTCTCCTACCCCAAAATCATATAGTACATGATGTAACTAATTTTAGTTTAGAAGATATTCTTTTAAATGAATAAAGAAAGAAATGAAAAAGGAAAAAAAATAATTTTATATGCTTATATATACATATTTATATAAATATGTATTAGAGAAAATTATTGGTAGAATAAAGTTTTCCATGTAAAAAAAAAAAAAAAAAAAAAAAAAACTTAAAAAAAATTGCACTACGGTCAATGGCTACGGCTATAATCCGTAGCCATAGACCATATGATTAGGCGTGGCCCCGCCAGACAGGCGCGGCCCCGCCGGATAGGTCGGCGAGTGGCGCGGCGCTTGGGAGCCGTTGCTTGGCGCGCCCACCTTGGATAGGCCTCTTTGGCTACGGATTTTGGTTGATTTAGCTACGGTTATAATCCGTAGCTAAAAATCCGTATCAAATAAAATAAAATCGGATTTTTTTTTTTCAAATGTCGAATCTTTGTTTTTTTTTTTGGTCCCATCATGAGGTTTATGTTATATCAAACCTTCCATCTATTTGACGAACTCATATTAATGCTTGAGATGGAAAATAAGACAGATCTAACTATCAAGTGGACCACACTTTAAATGGCGTGAGTGGGGAATTGAACGTCACCATTTAAACCCTTTTAGTGGTTACTGAAGTTTTGGATCATTATTTTAAAAAAATTTTCCTCTTCAGCCGGTATTTGTGACCTTATGAATAGATTGGATGGAATATAAATGTTATGGTGGGCCCTACAAAAGTTTGATGGTGAAAATCAATTTTTACTGGTTTGCTCTTCACGGTGTGGTCGGTTGCTCCTGGATATGATTTTTTTTTGGTATAATGCTTGAAATGATCTCAAAATATGGATGAACGTTGTGGATATAATAAATACATAGCTGTGGGGCCCATGTAACGTTGATCTCTTTTGAACCGTTCGTAGGAGTTCGAGAGCGTCAACTTGGGTCTTTGAGCACGGCCGATCCGCTTGGAGGAAAAAGCGGGGGCATTTTCGACCTTTGGAAAGCGTCCGTCTGGCAATGGTCGTATTCATGAGGAAAATGAGGTGGGCTTAGCCTCCTAAATGGGCCATAAATGGGTCGTATTCTCAAATTTCTCTTTTCCATATATATATATATATATATATATATATATATATATATATATATATATATATATATATATAATTTCTCTATGTAGAGAAATTTACCACGGTAGACGCCACCTTTTATCCAACGGTTTTTATGAAACAAACAAAATTTAACTTACCAACTTAGACTTTACACGCACAGTCAAACAGTTGAGGACAAAAATACCCCTGCTCTTCAAAGTAGACCTATGGTATGATCCACTTAATCTTTTGATATGCTTCAATTTTAGGCTCAACCCCTTAAATTAGATGGAAAAACGAATGGACGGCATGGATAAACTACATACATTCAAGGTGAGCCCAATTGAGTTTACTCAGTACGATAGGAGCATACTGAGTAACTCAGTACGCAATCCGATTTCATTTGCCACGCCCCACAATGATGTTTTATTTGAAATTCATCATGTTCATCGGATGATGTATACATAGATGAACCAAAGGTCCAAATGCAAGTTTCATCCAACAGACAATATATTAAAATATACATGTGGTGTGTGCTTTCTTCAGTGGACCGACCATTTTCAGAAGATAAAAAAATGCTAATGTATGGAGAGGATGCAATCCAATGGGAGAATTGTGCGATCCAGTGGAGGAATTTTCGGGCTAGAGAAAATGGGTTTTTTGTCTTTCTTAGTGGAAATGGAGTGAGGAAAGGGGGTGAAAGTAACATGAGTGAAAGCAACGATAGTAAAAAGGAGGGATATTTTTGTCTTAAAAATAGTTGTCCTTACATGTAAGTCTAAGTTGGTAAGTTAAGTTTCGTTTGCTTCATAAAAAACGCTGAATAAAAGGTGGCATCAATGGTGGTAAATTTCTCTATATATATGGAAATGGTTCGGTGTGGTGGAGCTCATGGGAACTTCCCATGGGGTCGAGCTATGTGGGCCCCACCATTATGCGTACAAAACATCTATTCCATTAGTCAGATACAACATTTCATCGTGGGCCTAGTGCGTAAAAATCAAGTTAATCCATGACTTGTGTGGGCGACACCACATACAAAACTTGAGAGGGGTTATCCTCCCATTAAAACATTCATATTCATTTGTTGGGCCCACCAAGGTGTGGTTCATAAATCCAGCCCATCCATTATGCGTGTCCCACTTGGACGAGGGGTCCGACCAAGTTTTAGACGCATCCAAATTTTGGGTGGGCCCCACTAAGTGCTTTTATAGGTTTTAGGCATATCTTCACATTATTTTAGATGGTTTGGCCCACCTGAGTTCCTTAGACGGTTGATGTTTGAGATATCCCATCATTTAAAGGGGACCCATCAAATGCACGATGTCGATGTTCGAAACACATCACGGTGGGGCCCACACAGCTTGACCCCATCGGAATTCCCATGAGCTCAACCATTTCATATATATATATATATATATATATATATATATATATATATATATATATATATATATATGCCTCGCACTGTAAGGGTAATCCGCTCCGCTTATGGGGAGGTTTATGAAAAAAGAGGGGATTGCCTACTAAATGAAGCTCGGTGAGGCCCACCATTATGTTTGTAAGAAATTCACCGTGCCCATCCGTTTTGCCGGACCTTATAACAAATGGGCCCAAAATTGAGTAGATCCAAAACTCAAGTGGGTTGTGTGACTGCAAACAATGAGGATTGAGAGAATAAGACATTTGTGGGGTCGTAAGTTTTGGATCTAGCTAATATTTTTGTGTTTTCAGTTCGACTTTTTGTGCTTTCAGTTCATCTCAGTAGGTATGACTATAGCAAAGGTTTGGATGGCATGTAAACATAACGGTTGATCCAGGAAAGTTTCAACTTGGCTACCCAAATTTTCCAGTGGTAGGGCTCACTTGAGTTTTGGATCTGCCTCAATTTTGGAGCCATGTCTACATGATCTAAAATGAATGAATGGAATGGATTTCTCACAAACATCGGGGTGGCCCCACTTAGCTTCCTTTACGTGAACAATCAGGATGAATGTAAATGGAAAATCATGATGAATATTAGGTAATTTCATCAAAAAATCCGTAAAAATTCATTTTGAACTTATTGGTAATTTTTATATGCCATCCAACCAATTTATCAGGTCATAATCAGGATGAATATAAATGAAAAATAATAATAATAATACTAATAATCTAAAACTTAAGTATACTATTTGAATTTAGAGGTTTTAATCATGGTATGGTTCATTTGAATTTCTCATGTTAAGTTTTATTATCTACAATAAAAATAGAATGTCTAAACTAATGGACGAATTAGATTTTATATGAACACCATTGATTGGCCACATAAAGCTCAGGCTTGCACAGGCTTTCCAACAACAAGTGTGGAAAAGGACAAGGAATCCGGTCCATGTAGGACTAGGGTTTTGGATGAAAATATTTAGCTAGGGGTATGTTTAAAGGATAAGAACGTCCCTTAAGGATTTGCCTTGAGGATTTTGCATACCTGGTTGGCTGTTGGAGCAATATGATAGTCACTCCTATTGTTAGGAGGGTGGAAGGATTGTAAGAGACAGCTTTACTAAGTGAATCATAGCTAGATTTGAAATAGGATTATTATTATTATTTTTTTCTCTCTGTGGGTCTTTATACATATGTGGGCCATGCTGCCTCATTAATTAGTTCGCTAATCATGGCTACGTGGCATCCCTCAATTTGCTCCGTTAAAGATGTACATATATCTTTGTGCTATCGCATTAATAACGAAATGCGTATCATCAAAATAAGATCAACCAAACATATATTTAGGTGCAAGTACGATTTTACTAATCCCAAATCCATACTGTCGACACATGATGGTTTTCTATTGGTTCACATATGATGTCAAAAATGGGTATAAACAGTAGCCAGTGAACTTACTCATGACTTTTTATATTCTAGTCAAATTCAACCATTAGAGTAGCCGAAGAGATATTTCATTGTCTTTTATTGAGACCTTGTTGCCACGTGACATCATCTGAGTCCGTAGATCTAATATAGTTAGATCAGACATAAATAATTAGAGATCTTGATACCTAATACACAATAAATTCATGTTAATTGTGAGAATGTATTATAGGTCAAGGTGTCTAATACATAATTACTGTTAAATAAAATGAGTTGAGCTCATTTTCAAGCGTCTACCAAATAATTAATAAGAAAATTTTATTTTCTTGTTTTGAATGTAATAATTTTTAGAATCGGTAGCAGTGCAATCATTCACGTATGTTGCCGAGATCCATAGGTACAATCTTTCCTTAGAATATATAGTCCATCGATCCTGCAGTGACCAACTTTGATTGCCCTTCCCCCACAAACTAGAACCAGTTGATAAGTGGGATAGATGATATATATTAAACTATAAAAGCTCAAATCAGTGTGATATGGCCCATTTATGTGTGGCTCACATTTGATAGTTAATTGCTATTAAGAGTCATTTTGATTTGATGATAGTAACCAAGTAATGAAAACTGGTGGTCCAAATATATTACACCATAAAAAACTGCTCCATCTTGTAGTTATAACCATTAATGGAAAAGAAAATGATTACATATTTGTTATCTATATTACTAAAAAGCAATAAAAAAAATTTTAAGAATTTTTATTTTTAAAAATTATTTACTTACTAAAATAAATGTATATAATTAATGACTATAACATTTTATAAGTTATTAGATTTCCTTTGAAATAGGAACCAAGCATGCATCAGGTCAACCTGACTTGGTCTCGCAACTTCATGAGTTTGTTCATCTGGACCATTGATCAAGCGTACCTCAACATAGATGGGGGATTTCCCAAAACTGTTCTGCATTAAATGATTACATCTATCCAATCTTACTTAATTTTCATTGGATGTTGACTGTTGTTGTATTTTCTTCTCAATCATCTTTTTGTAGGCCATTGATACAAAGATCAAGATCTAATCAGGAAGATAGCTTAGATTTGTCACCTTTACGTTAAGAGAAATTTGTGTCGAGTGTCTCCAAGATGCATTTCATGAGGCTTGCTCGATTACATCCTCACGCATTGCAATATGATATATTAAATAATTATAGACCATTTACATGGTGAGTCTCAATTTGTAGGGTGGATAGATGTTAAATAAATGACAATATGGACAATCATCGAAACCTTCATGTACTCACTAGAGTTGAAATGCTCAATCTTATAGCTTAAAAAAAAAACAAAAAAAAAAAAAAAAAAAAAAAAAAAAACAAAAAAAACAAAACAAAACAACAACGTTCCCATCCAATATGAGCCTCTATACACACAAGCATAAATGAGTCCCATGGTATGAAAGTTCTCATTTAAAAACCTTTCTCCACGAGGTGCGCATGAAAGATCAAAGCCACCCATTAAATTTGAGACATGGTTTAAATGCTCTTTGGCAAAATTTGGGCCTGACCATTGATTATGTGAGCTACATTTAATATAAATTCCTAGCATATATGTAGCCTACCCAACTCTAGATGGTCATAATTTTTCAGTTCCAAGGTAGCGTACCTGATGGACGGGGTAGATCTTGTGAAAGATCTACCTCTAGGGCTATCAATGCTTGATGGAAGCTAGCACTGCTCCACGAGATAGAAATACAATACAAATCGCATTCAACAAACCAAAAATGGATTGCATGACTTATGAGATGGGCCAACCTATGTTTTGGGGACTATTTGGTAGTTACTCTTGAAGGAGAACTTTTTAAAGAATGTTTTGTACAAAATAACTTTTGAAAACTTACTTCCAAAAGTATAATTTTACATATGATGTTTTGGGTGTTGCTATCTATTTTATCTATATGTTTCTCATAATATTGTTTGGATATCATTGTCGAGAAAAATAATGTAACATAATGTATTATGAACATATATAGCTGTTTGTTTGAATGGACAGAATTTTTTTTTTTTTTTAAATAAAATTTGGCAGTTGGTGTTTGACTAATTTCCTATCAGGCACGAATATTTCATGATAGTCTCCTGCAAAACAATCAGAAAACTCTTTCAATAGAGCAATCATCTCAAATTATACTTGTAAATCTAATGAACTGCAAGGTTAGGCGAAGATGATCTTTTGTTTTCAAATTAATCTCCACCAAAGGATCTTATATGTCAGCCCTAGTGTCATCCAACCTAATTTGTAAGGGCTGGTTCGAGTTCATTGAAGGTAATGCCATCGCAACTTCGTCTCTTTTTATAATGCACTCAACCACGTTAACCAAACAACCGCCATAAAGCTTTTCTCTCATGAGAAGTCTACTCACCTTTTTTAACATGGTCATGGCTCCAGCCTAATTTTGGTTATGCATTTGGTGATTGATCATGGCACTTCTTCAACTATATATAATCCATTGGCCGACATGGGATGATTACATTCGATCAGTGTGGTCGCGTAGGACCAACCTTGTAATACTTATTGTTATGGTTAATGGGTCGGTTGAGGCGGTTATTGTCATTGGCCAGCTATATTTATCTTAGTCAGTGAAGTGGAGTGGTCCTATTTCATTGTTATAAAAAGGGAAATTGACCGTACTTAACTTGAAGTTTGGGTAAATTACCTCGATTGCTACGACACTCCATATATTCCCAGAAGGGCCTTGTGACAGCTTTTGGAGATTGTTTCGGACAAAAATGCCCCCGACCTTGGTTCAAGAATTGTACGGTCCTGAAGTGAAGCAGAAGTCACCCGCTATTGCAACCCCCGAGAAACGGGCGAATCGGCTACTCCCCGAGACATCGGCCAATGGCTAGTGCTTGGCGCTCTATGGGCCCTACCACCACGTATGTGTTTCATCCATGCCATCCATATATTTATCTAGATCATTTTATGGTAGGAGACGAAAAATGAGTATAATCCAATCACGGTGGGCCCTAGGAGGATTTTAATGGTGGATATCCAATAATTATAATTTCCCCGCAGTGTGGTCTATCGGAGAGTTATATCACTCTCATTTTTCGGTTCAAGTCATAAAATGATATTTTAAACTGGATGAACGGTCTAGATGAAGCACATACATCATGGTGCGGCCTACAGACCACCGATCACCTGCACCACGAGCTTCGAAAGGGGCAAATGTCACACTTATGTACATTTGAAAGACCCTCTCCTTCCTCTTCTTTTGTTTTCCTAGAGAAGCAAAGATCCAGGGACCAACAGCCAGAGAGCGACATTGTTTCTCCTTGTCGTTTCAACTGTAGGTAGGCATTTGCTAAGGTAAAGGAAGGACAGAGTCGAGAAGCCAAGGGCTCCAGTTGTCACGTGAAATAAGTCAATCCGCATTCATGCATTTATTTGCTTTTTCATTCAAAATAATGGAGCAGATATTTGAAGAAACCATAGAGCCCCTATCGCGTTCTTCCTTTATTCATGATCCCTTTTGTTTCCTTAAAGACGTTCACGATATTCCTGAAGCTCAACGCCCTCCACAGGAAGTTCTGAAGACAATTTCCAAAGTTCGCCAAATCAACAATTTCAACGGGCACTCAGCCAGTGGAAAAATGTTAGCTACTTCCATTTCCTTCTGCCCCGTCCTTCGCAACTCTTGCGTTTCTTCAGAATCATCGCCGTTGAGCTGAAATCTTCTCATACAACATGACAACTGCAACCGTTGTAACATGACATCCAAGACCATAATCACAACACAATAGGAAGAACAGTCTCTTTAACCATCGCTGGTTGCCGGCTGAAGAGAGATCTTCTTCCTACTGTAAATGTCATTATGGTCGTAGTTGTCATGTTAAATCATCGTAGCTGTCTTGCTGGAAAGGAGACCAAGATGCATTTATGGTGTTTATCATGTTAAATGGGTCATGGCTTGCATGCTACATGTGGTGCTTATTCCGGACGATCGCTCTGATTTCGAAGGAAAGGGTCATAGTTTTTAACCACTGAAGATGAGAGTGAGGATGATAATAATATCCCCATTTACAAACTTAGGTGGAAAAAACTTGCAGAGTCTTGGCTTGCATGCCAAGCTTCTATTTTGAAAGTCACTGTATTATATGGGTCATGATTGTCATGTTGTATGGATTATAGTTGTTATGGATCGTTTGTTTAACTTTACAATGAATCGTGATGTTCAGGTTATATGGGTCAAGCGTAGCTTGCTCCAGTTTAGCTACCCGCGTATTGTCCTCCTCCGCTCGTTCAAGATGAGCCTTTGTGGTTGTCAGTTCGAACTCAGCCGAGTCTAAACGAGACTGAATTGGCCTTCTCCTAAAGCATCATGTCCCTTAGTCGGCCTTCTCCTACCAGGCCCTTCAGCTTCTCCTGTTCCTCGGCAGAAGTCTTCGGGAACTCTTTCAGCCTGGCCTTCTCCTTTCAATCTTAGTCATTGCCTTTAGCCTCTCCCGAATCAACAGAAACATTGGCTGAGCCTGAGAAAGAAAAGAGTTAGAAAGTATAAATCTACAATCAGAGCCAACAAATAGAGTAAGCTTGAGAGCTTACCGTATAACAGACCGAGGCATAGTCGTTGATGAACGACTCGAGAAGGCGAGTAAGAGTATTGGCGATTGATTTGCCGCCTAGTCCACTAGGAGAGACATATGATAGCCGGGTGAGAGTATCTCCGATCCCAAGGGGGGTCATGGTTTGTAATGTAATATGAGATGTATTTGTCATGTCATATGTATAACAACAATATTCTCAAACGGGCCCCAGCGAGGTTTGATCGTGGTTTGCATGGCAGGTTGGTCGTGAGGATGACATGGGTCATGGTTCACATGAATAATGGGTCGTGTTTGTCACGGCATATGGGTCGTGATTGTAATTTAACATCAACGATCCACTATTCATAATAACCACGACACAACGCAATGCATAATCATGACCCACTATTGATCAACGTTTCATGGTTCGTTGTATCCTTTTATATGGGTCGTGGTTGTAATGTTGTATAGGTCTTGGTTGTGATGAAATTTGGATCTTTCATGTAATTATTAAAAGGTCGTGGTTGTCCTGTTATATGGACTATGATTTTCGTGTAGCATGGTTCATAGTTGATATGAAGCATTCATCGTAGTTGTCATTTTGAAATGGGTTCGTGTTAATTGTTTTGCATGGTCGTTGTTGCCTTGTTTCATGTGTCGTTGTTGACAACCACGACACTGTTTTTTTGCACTACTCATTTACATGACAACCACGATCATTATATCATGAAAACTACGACCTATTTTATGTACACGATTGCCATCTGTGTTCGTGGCTTAGGTGCATAAAGGCTCATTATTATCATCCACCTTGGGTTGTGGTTGTCATGAAACATGGGTCGTGACTGACATTGGATAGGTGTTGGTTGTCATGATACATGGAACCGACAATGGATTGATACGTAGGTCGTTGTTGTCATTTTAAAATATACGTGAAGCATTGGTCGTAGTTGATCTGGGTCGTGTTTATCGTGTTAAAATGGTCATGTTTCACAGTTGTTATGGTTCGTGGTTATAGCAAACATGATGATCTTACAAGAAACACGACCCAAGCAATATGAGATCCACGATCCACCTGTCATGGGTGCCACGACCAGTCACTAAGCTCACCATTTCCTTTATGGGTCGTGGTTCAAATGCACAAGAATTCGTGGTTATCATTTACATTACATCGTGGTAAACACGCACCAGGGTTCATGAATCAATAAGTATATATATTACAGTTCAAATTATATCATCTCAAACATTAAAAAAATAAATCACGACCCAATCATCACAACAACCATGACCCATATAACATGACAACCACGAACCCATATCGATAGACAACTACGACTAATGCTTCACGTCAACCACAAACCATATAAGACATCAACCACGAATTTTATTAGACGACAACCCTGACCCATATATATCATTACATTCAGGATCCATATTTTATGACAACCACGACCCATACAACATTACAACCACGATCCATATACAATGACAGTCACGACCCATGTATCGCATCTCGAGCGCGATCATAGGGCTTGTCTCTGTCTGAGCACTACCTTATAATCTAAATCCTTTCGTCCCAGCTTTTCTGAGTTCCATGATGATTTAAAGGCTCTACAAAGGAACTTAATATTTTATCGATGAGCACCTACTCGGAGTTGGCGGACCTGGTGTGTAATGGCTTCTTCGGTATTCCAGGCTAATGTAATTTGTCTTCTTCCGGGTTTCAGCCTGAAGTGAAAGCTCTACAAAGGAACTCGTTATTTTGTAGCGTGACAACAACAATCCGTATAATAGAACAACTATCCATAAAACATGAAAACCACGACCCATAACAACCGACACCACGACCTATGTAACGTTGACAACCACGATCTATATATCATAACAACTACAATCCATTTTACATGAAAAACACGATTAAAAAAATAGAGAGTCAACAACGATCCTATGCCTGTGTCGTTTCTTGCCCACGTGAAGGATTGTGGTTGTCATCTACCAAGGGTCGTGTTTGTCATTGTACAAGGTAGAGATGACTTTGAGCAAGTTGTGACAAGCAAAGCCCTCACCATATCTGTTTAAAGCCCAAGTCCTTGGCCCACAACTCTGTATCGTGGTTATTATGTTATACGAGTCGTTGTGTTAATGTTCGATGTGTCGTAGTTGACATGACAATATATATCGTGGTTTTCATTACATATAGATCACTGCAGTTATGGATCATTGTATTCGAATTTTACAGACTAGTATGCCCTCGACACGTAAACAGAGGTAACGATAAAAGTTGAGGTCGGCACCGTATTTGTGCTATGCTTGTATGTCTCATAAGATTTTGGTTATCTCTCGGCTGTGGGACAGATCTTATGTAAATTTTCAATCTACACCGATTGTTAGTTGTTAGAGTATGTACTAATCTTTATCCAAAAATTTGAACCTTACAGCCGTAGTTGATCACACCGAAATAAACGATTATAAGGCGTTGAGAACTACGTGGGCCGTACATCTGCCTGATCAAACTTATTTTTATGCTATGCTTTTATACACGTTCATTACATACGATGGTCAGTTTAGATGACATATATATCACTGTGGACCCCATATATCATAGTTTGTACCGAATATGTCACATCTACATACATTATGCGTGCTAAAGGCGGGAAGTTCACTTATGGTTCCAAATGCAGAAGATCAATCGTCGATCATCTGGTTCAAGTCTATGGGCCCATCATAAATCAAATCTAATCTGTTGAAATTGTTCATGGATGATGGATTCCTTTGAAAAAAAATTTAGTGACACGTATCGAGCCATCAGTAACCCACACTAAAAAAAATGATGACAAATTATGGGCTTTTACAGAAACTATTGGTTGAACTGTTGTGGTCCATCGGATTCGAATATTTTGTCCATTATTTGAGTTTCTTGATGTTACAAATTAAATGGACAGTGCGGATCAGAGAATATCTGCAGTTCGATGTGACTTACGGAACACCGACTATATCTTGGACGCTTACGGACGCTTTTACGGATGTTTACGTTTCCAAATGCAGAACATCAACAAGTTATCCCCATACGAATCACCGACTATATCTTAGAGCTTCTTCTCTAGGACCCCTTCACTTTACCCCTCCACTTTTTATCCCTAATCATTGTTTTCTGTTTTTACTGGTTTTGAATCTTCTTCGTTGGGCCCCTCCATCACCACTCAGTGAGCACATCTACAAGTTCAGTTCATCTCAATGCAAAGTAAGGTAATGGTTGACAGGGTCGGTGTATGGTGGTTATTATGTTATGTGGGTCGTGGGTGTGAACCACTACCCAATGCATATGACTACAATGAAATGTATATCATGACAATCAATACCCAATGGATCATGGTTGACATGGTTAGTGTATCGTGGCCCACATGTTATGTGGGTCGTGGCTGTGAATCACGCCTCAATGTAAATGATGTCAATGATATGTATGGTATGACAACCACGATCATGGTTGTGATCATTGTTTGTTGCATAATGGATCGTGGTTGACAGAAGAGGCGTTGGGTACACCAGCGAAGAAAGTCAAACACTGATTTGACGTTGAATGATGAATGGATTGGTGCATTCGATGTTTCTTCTGCTTATTATCGTTTATAATGGGTTGGTGAATGAGATGGGTCGTAATTTTTCATGAACAATTCGAAGTTGTATTACACTTAGGGTCGTAATTGTTCGTGAACAATTCGAAGTTGGTTGACATGCACAATGGATTGTTGTTATATATGGGTGGTTGAACGCGGTTGCCAAACAAGATCCATATATCATGACAACCACGACCCCTGTAACATCAGAACCACGACACATATTATCTTACAACCACAATCCATCTAACATCATAATCACGACCCGTCTAAAACGAAAACCATGGTCCATAACAACAACGACACAGTCTGTATGACAACCTTGAAACTGTCATGTGATCTGATCCCGTCGTTCACATGCATGTTAGATCGTGGCTATTGTCCACGTTGGTTCTTGGTTCACAACCACGGCCCTAGTCCGGTCCCCTGAAAAGCCTGCATGATATGTGTACACAACATGGCTCATGGACGGCTCGGTGCTTATCTGTTTCTCCCATGGCGTACATAATCGATGCCCTGCCATACACGTTGAAATAACAATAGCGATCCAGGCAACATGACAAACAGATTCGTATAACATGGCAAATACAACTCATGTAACATTACAATCATGACCTACATAACATGACAAACACGTTCCATGCAACATGGGACTATGACCCAAGCAATCCACGACCCATATAACATGAAAAATCACGAGGCTTATAACATAAAACCCACGACCCAAGCAATCCACCGCTCATTGACATTCAAGTTAAACGTCTTTATTTCATCCCTCATTATCTTCCACTTAATTCCAGGTGTCCTTCTTACAATCACGATCCATATAATGTTCAAGCGAACCACAATCACATGGAACGATAGTTGTTGTCATACACATTGGATTGTGATTCCCACACATGATCCATTGTGGAAGACAACCACGACCCTTTGTTCTTCCCATCCACGATTATTTCCTTAGAATTCAGCGTGACCCTCTGGAAACAGCACCACACTCTTCTACTTCACGAAACCACATTAAACTCGCTACTTCCTCGTAATCTATTGGGCACCGAGCGCGACCCTTCGTTATCCGTGCGACCGTACCGAATCTGCGCGACCCTTCGGAATTGGCGCCTTGTTCATTGAATGGCCAGCCTATAAGAGCGGTACTTTGGTGATACTTCCACAAGCCAATTCATGCATTTCTTTGCCCTTTCATACAAAATAATGGAGCAGATATACGAAGAAATAATAGAGTCCCTATCGCATCTTCCTTTATTCGTGATCCCTTCTCCTTCATCAGGGACGTTCATGATCTTCCTGAATCTCAACGGCATCCACTGGAAGTTCTGAAGAAAACTTCTGAACTCCGTCAACTCGACAATTTCAACGGGCACCTAGCCAGTGGGAAAACGTTAACTACTCTATTTCCTTCTGCCTCCTCTCTGGCAGCACTTACGTTTCTTTTGGATCATCGCACATATAATAAATACTCCCCATACAGCATGACAACCAGGACCCCTATGACATGACAACTAGATCATGATCAGTCTCTTCATCGGGACCCAGGGAGATCTGCTGAAAAACACTTGCGAGTATGTCTTGTTTAAGCCTGACCTTCTCAATAGAGTTTTTTGTTCGGCCTAAAACAAGTCATCCTCTACAGAGTTTTCTGCATCGCTGGTTGCAGGCTGAAGACAGATCTGCTTCCCACTATAAATGTGATTATGGTCGTATTGGTCATGTTAAATCGGTTGTGGGTGTCTTACAATGGATCGTGATTTTCAGGTTATATGGGTCGTGGTTTGTAATGTAATATGGGATGTATTTGTCATGTTAGATCGGTTATGGCTGTCTCACCATTTACAATTGTCTTCAACGGGCATCCAACGAGGTTTGGTCGTGGTTTGCATGGCAGATTGGTCGTGAAGATGACATGGGTCATGTTTCACATGAATAGTGGGTCGTGACTGTCACGGCATATGGGTCGTTGTTCTCATTTGACAACAACGATCCACTATTCATCATAACCATGATACAACGCAAGGGAAAATCATGACCCACTATTGATCAAAGTTTCGTGGATCTTGGTAACGTTTGATATGGGTCATTACTGTAATGTTATATATGTCTTGGTTGTGATGAAATTTGGATCCTGAATGTAGGTATCAAATGGTTGTGGTTGTCTTCTTATACCGAACGTTGTTGTCGTGTAATATGGTTCATAGTTGATGTGAAACATTGATCGTAGTTGTCATTTGATATGGTAAGATCTTAGTCTCTTGCACTGATTTTTTTACACTATTCATTTACAACCACGGTCATTATATCATGAAAGGCCCATGATTATCATACACGTTAGGTCGTGTTTGACATGAAACATGGGTTGTGACTGTCATTGGATAGGTCATGGTTGTCATGATACATGGATCCTGAAATGGATTGATACATAGGTCGTTATCGTCATTTTATTTTAGTTGTGCTACATGTGAAGCAATGGTAGTAGTTAATCTGGGTCGTCGTTGTCATGTTAAATTGGTCGTGGTTGGCAGCTGTAATTGTTTGTGGTTGACCTCCATGATGTTTTGTCGCAAACAACCATGATCTTATGAGAACACGACCCATATAACATGACAACCACGGTCCACCTGTCATGAGTGACACGACCCGTTGTTAAGCTCACCGTTTCCTCTATGGGTCGTGGTTCAAATGCATAATAATTAGTGGATCGTGGTTAACACACTCCAAGGTTCATGTACCATGAAGTATATATATTACAGTTCAAATGAGATTATCACAAATAATGTAAAATATAAACCAATATATTAGGTCATCATCAGCCTCGGCCTCAGCCAGTAGGGACGAAACATCATCGACGCCGATTGTGACCTATTCATTTGCATCTAGAACATTTGGGTGTTGTCCCATCTTCTGTGGGCCGTGGCTGTGAATCATGGTAGTAGTGTTATATGGGTCGTGGTTATGCCAACATAGATCACAATAACAACCACAATATCGTTGTTGTAATTATTTATCAATATTCTGATTTTTTCTATTGTTAAAAACTGAGTGAGATATGTTGTCATCTTACCCATCGTCAGACATTTGGGACTACTCTTTCCTTGTTGAATCACCACCAAGGTATGGAAAAATAAAGATTAAGTGTGGTTTGTGTGGCGTAAAGTTTGTGAACAATACTAATCGGTTTCGGTTATACTTGTCATGTCGAGGTGGTGATATAAAACCATGCCCCAATGCCCCAACAATGTCCGAGATCTTTTTCAAGCCCCTTTAGATTCGAATAGAAAACTTTCCACTCCATCCAAACCATATGCTTCTAGATCTAGTACATGAATGATATCCACAAAAGATATAGAGGAGGATGCCAGATTAAAAGCTTTAGAGGAAGAACAATTTCAACTCTCCTTAAAACGCAGTATGGAAGAAGTTTTTAGACCTCAGCGATATTCGAGTCAAAGACAACACAATGTTGAAGCCGGATTGAGTGCGACAAACAAGAAGAAGAAAAAGAGTAAAAAATTTAAATTCCTGACCCGTCTCGATGAATTTTATAATGCATTGGGTACTACATACAATTCTTCACATAATGAAAGTTTGAAAAATCTAGTTCAAAGTGTAAAAGAGCACGAAGGAAATATCTCTTCGCCTTCTGACTCAGAGGAATTGAACCAATATGTATATGAAAAAATAGATAGCAGTTCGATGGATCAGATGACGATACAGGAAGGCACTCCTCCTATGGAGGTTAATAATTGTAAATTGTCATTTTGAACAATGTAAATATGTAATTATGGAAGTCTTTTAATTATAAATTATGCATATATATATATATTATCGCTTTGTTCAACTTCGAATTTGACAATCGAGTAGTTAATGTCAATAGGATGTCGTGTGACTATTGATTTTCCGATGTTAGAAATACCGTTTTTAACATTGCCACTACAAACCACATAACATTACAATCATGACCTATATAACTTAAAAACTGCGACCCTTATGGATCCTGGTTGTCCATGCATGACATTCTATTGCACCCGAAAATCACATTATTCGTGAACTCTGCAAGATGACTATAAATTCAACTAGTGAACTTTCATTTAATTACAAGAATAACGGGACAAAGAAGAAGAATAGTGACTGGATGAGAGCTACAGGTGGCCCAATTTGAGCTCTTCAAATCTTTTAGCGGCCCTAGCTTTCGCTTTATTTGTCACATCGTACCTCTCGATCCAATGCAGCCTTTTCTTGTTGAAGTCCTGATCGCGAGACCAAGCGGAATGACACCGCTCTATTTCTCTGTTCGTTGCAAAAAAATTCTCTGCGAGTTGCCGGAGTTCTAAAATTATCTTTAAAATTTTTTTGTGGAGGCCGTTGATCTTCAAGAAGATCGTGAATGTCCCTGAGGAAAGGGAAGGGATCTCTCATAAAGGATGAATGCGAGAAGGGCTCGATGCCTTCTTCGAATATCTTCTCCACTATTTTGATTGAAAGAGCAACGAAATCCATGAGTGCTTAAGGTGTTGCAATAAGGATTCTGGTTCGAATTGTCTTGTGAAAATTTGAAACCCAAGTACCACTTTCATAGGCTGGTCAAACATTTCGAAGGGTCTTACTGATTCCAAAGGGATTAAGGAGAAGTAACGACATTAAAGAAAGTAATTGAACCCAAGTACCACTTTTATAGGCTTGTGAACGAGTGGTTAATGTGAGTAGGATGTTGTGCGACTAGTGGTTTTCTAAGGCTCATGGATGTTAGCCACGTTTGTTAACTTGCACAATGGGTCATTGTTGTATATATGTAGTTGAACGTGGATGGCAACACGATCGATATATCATGACAACCACGACCCCTGTAATACTATAGCAACAATACATATCATCTTACAACCACGATCCGTCGAACATCATAACCACGACCCGGCTGAGACGAAAACCACGGTCCATAACAACAATGCCACAGTCTATATGACAACCACGAAACTGTCATGTGATTTGATCCTGTGGTTCACGTGCATGTTAGATCGTGGTTATTGTCCACGTAGGTTCTTGGTTCACAACCACGATGCTAATCCGGTCCCCTGAAAAGCCTGCATGATATGTGTACACGAAACGACTCATATGGATCGTGCTTATGTGTTTCGTCCATGATGTACATAATCCATACAACATTACAATCACGACCCATATAACATGACAAACACAACCCATATAACATGACAAAAACGACCCATATAGCATGACAAACACTTTCCATGTAACACGGGACTACGACCCAAGCAACCCACGACCCATATAACATGGAAAATCACGAGGCATGTTTTAGTGATAGGTGTTCTTCTTATAATCATGATCTATGTAACACAATCACGATCACACAGAACAATCGTTGTTGTCATACACATTAGGTTGTGATTCCCAACCACTAACGATGTGGAAGACAACCACGACTCTTTGTTCTTCCCATCCACGACCATTCCCTTGGAATTTAGCGCGGCCCTCCTGAAATAGCGCCACATTCTTCTTCTTCATGAAATCACACTAAAGTCGCTACTTCCCCGTAATCCATTGGGCGCCGAGCACGACCCTTCGTTATCCGTGCAATCGTACCAAATCATAGGGACCCTTCGGAATCGACGCCTTAACCATTGAATGGCCAGCCAATAAGAGTGGTACTTTGGTGATACTTTCATAAGCCAATTCATGCATTTCTTTGCCCTCTCATTCAAAATAATGGACCAGATATTCGAAGAAATAATAGAGCCCCAATCTGGCATAGTGTCGAGAGTCAGGCCCAAATTGGGGTCCATCTGGCTATTGTTTAGGGGAGGTGCCTCGTCAAACGAGTAGCCCAATGTGAGACGTGCCATACTCCGTGAGGACTTAGGTAGCATTCCCTATATTCAAGATAGGGTGCAACCCAGGTCAGATTCAACATACTCACAACTCAGCTACACAGCATTCACATTACAGATCAAGGAAACTTCATGCATTTCATTTAACAAAATTATCACAATACATGAGATGCAACATTACATAGATCATGACAAAAGATGCATGTGAGCTAGTCTAAGTAAAGTTTCACATACTAAAACCTACAACTCGCACTACTACCTTAATAAGCCTATCAAGGCTATACATATAGAAATAAGCAAACAAGCAACCACGCAAACTAAAAGATGACTACATGTACAGCTAGTCGTCAGACTCTGGCGATGGTAGAAGTGCACCCTTGTCTTGTAGACAACATAGGATGACCCTCGAGGTGCGAGATACCTTCTTGAATTTCTGCTTCACGAAGGCCCGAGTCTCACTAACCTCTTGTCTTAGGGCGACCTGACCCTCCTCAAGTTGAGCTAATTGGGCTTTTATAGTAGCCTAATCACTGCCACGCTCCTGTGTAGCAGGAGGAGAGCCCTCATCAGTGTCCTGGGCTTCCTCTTCTTCTTCCTGCTCTCCTTCTTCTTCTTCTTCCTCACTTTCTTCATCTTCGCTTTCCCTCTTATCCTCACTCTCGTCGAGTCGGGCTCGACGCTGTCGTGGCCCAATCTCCATGTTGTTGAGAGTAGTGTCGTTGATGAAATGGATCGGCACAGGAATTTTTGCGCTAAGTCTGTAGGCAAATTCACGTGCAAGCTTGCATATGAGCCGGCCGAATGGGAGAGAAATGACCGTCTTAGTAGAGCGTGCGGTCTGAACTATCTATAGTAGTACATGCGTAGGCACGCATAGCTTCTCTCCGTACCCAGATCGGTATAGAAAGTCTACCATAAGGCGCGTACACTCACTGCGATTGCTCCACCTGGGGTACACGTTGTACGTGAAGATGTGGTGGAGCAAGTGGAAGTCGTTAGTCCTATTGAATGCTAGGAGGCTATTGTTTGGATTCCAGTGGGCTAGTTGGCCACAAAGGAATCGCATGCGGCGATTCCTTTCACGTGCACTCTTAAGACTCTTCTCACTAGCATGGACTTCACCAAGTGGCACTCCCATGATTCGGGCTATTAGGCCGACATCAACTGTGGCGTCCCGCCTTTCACGGGAATTTTGAATTGCAAGGGCTCCAGTGTTGGCTCTCTAATATGGAGCACATACGCACTCCTTGTGGCCTAACCACTGTAGCTAATCTCCATATGACTCAGACTCATCGAACGTATCCGTCGTGGTTAAAACAGTCCGACCACCAATCGTAAACCGTTACCGATTGCCTGGATTACATCGTAGCCCCAAATCACACTCCAAACAATAACATTCACATGTGATAATTAAAGATAACATGTGACAACCAATTTCAATATCAAGCTCGTTTAAGCATTTCAACAGACACGTAGTACACATGTTATCATACATAGGCATTTCGGTAAATCACATGGTAGTAAGACAGGTTACACAAAGGAAGCTGTAACTGTGCATAAGGAAATTGAGAATCCCATCTCAACACCCTCATTATGTACATTTCATCAAGCATTTTCTCATTCAGGCATCTTATCAAACACTTAGACTACACATATCACATACATGTAACAAGTTAGCTAAAACACATATTATAACAAATCCTTTCACAAGGGAGTTTCCACACGTACAACCATCATGTATTCTTAAGCATCCATTATAACAAGCACAAATCATAATTCCATATTCATTTAGACGTTTCAACAAACACATAGAATGCATTTTAAACCAGCATAGTTTACATATATGTGAAATATATGGAAAACGTCGTGTCTAAGCATATGTGATAGCAACTAAGTCAGACATAAATCATTGTTGACATTAAAAGCCTTGAAAACTATAACCTAAACGTTTATAGTCCGCGCCTTTCGCCGATAAACTCGTAACGAACTCAGTTTAAACACAAAGTCCTCGTCTACGGCACAATGACAACCTATAACATGAAATAAGTTAGCTATTTCGCTATTTACTCTATTTGAATCCCTAAAACAGATTAGAGTTAGGATTTCTTACCCAAGAATGGAACCAGAATTGCCGGAATAGCGATGCAGAAAGGCTGATTCAGGTCGTGGAGTAATGGGATTGAATCCTAAGAACAAACCCTCACTCTCTCTCTCTCTCTCTTCTCCTCACTTTCTTCTTCTCTTCTCTCTCTTCTCTCTCTTAGGGTCTGAAATTCGTATGATAAGGGAGAGAGAGGGTTTAGGGCCCTTATATAGGCCCATAACTGATGGGAATGGCCCCGGGGCCATGGTATACTTAGGTTATAGCCAAAAGTTGGTTGTTTCAGTCCAATGGAGCACATCTGGAGGCCTCTTTTCTGCGTACTGTCAAGAAAAAGTTTCCTGGCATCGGATCTATGCCAGGTTAAGTTTTCAATCTGACCGAATTTGTGGATTGACCGTGTCGGACCATTTTTAGTTCAATGGTCATCGATACTCGATCAGGGCCACAAGCACACTGACATGTGTTAGAAATTTTCCCTGATCTGAGGGTGTAATTGGGTCAGATTTTGATGGTCTGAAACCTTAGAATTGGCCAGCAAGCAAATGACATAGTTTACTTAAATCTAAGTACATTTTCTAAAGATATTCGCGTTTCTCACACACTTCGCTCCGGGCTAAAGTTGTGTGTTTCTGGATACTATATGAACTTGATTTCCAAGATGGTCATCAAGCCCAGTAAGACGGTCGTAGTTGTATAGATTCACGGTAATCGAACTTTCGACGCACAGTCCAGGTTTGAAACGGAGTCTCAAGCTGCTCCTGAGAGTAATTGGGTTTTGAGATTGATCCTACGTTTTTAGGTAATGTAGTATTAGTGATTCTACTAATTTTGGGTCTTTCAGTTCATATTTAAAGTGGTTAGTGCTAATTTCACAGATAATCTAGTTTAACACGTAGTTAATTCTCGCCTAATCTCTAAAGGACTTGGTCTTGAGTAATTTCTGCACGAGGTTGTACTCGGGTCTTTGTACGGATTTTTTTGAGACGTTATAAAGGAAAATAAAGCGATTCCAATCATCTATGCATTCAAGGCATCCTAACTTAATTATTTGCCATTAAGATGGTAGCTGGAGGATCCTTGAATGCGGAAGTTCATTCCCCAATCCACTCTATTGAATATCAATGATGAGGGTGGATTGGAGGATGAACTTCCATGAGAGAAAGGGCTTTGGGTATATGATCTAAGGTTAAACACTTAAAAGCACTCTCTTCTTTCTCTACCAGCAACTAAAGACAATCTCTCTATATATAGGCAAAAGGTTCCAACGGATATAAAATAGTCACATTTATGACAGAGTTCGATATCATCGAGCAAGGTCGATATCATCGAGCATATACTCTCGATTGCATCGACTGGTCGCTCAATGACATAAACTCAAATGTCATACGCTTTTGAAACATTTTGCCAGCTGGTCGAGGGAAACGAAATACGCGTTGATGTCATCAGATTTCGAACTCCGATTTCATTGACACGAGGATCGATTCCTCGACATTTGAAAATGAGAGAGACATGCCTTAGAAATATTTCAGGTCAAGGATATGATCGAGGTACACTCGATATCATCGGAATTTGAATGTCGATGATATTGGTAGTCAGGTCGATGAATCGATAAACTTAAGGGATTTTCCAGTTAAGCTTGCTGGACAGATTATGTCCATTCTTGATGCACTCGACCCAGCCTCGATATCATTGATATTTGAATATCGATTTTCTCGAGTGACCCTCGATCGAAGATAAAAACCATCTGAAAATATTGCTGGTAAACTGTGTCCAAGACCGATATCATCGAAGGCCTTCCAATATCATCGAAATTTGACTTCTGAGGATATTGAGGAGTATGTCGATATATCGAAGGTCTTTATGATTTTTCATAGAAAAATAGGGACACAAAATCTCTGCTGTCAATTTTATCGAGTTAACTTCGATAGACTCGAGATTCAAATTTCAATGATATCGATACCGCTATCGATACATCGATAATTCCATCCAGAAGTATATGCGGTTGCTGGACAACATATGTCATCGTTCAATACTATCAAGTGAGCTTCGAGGACATCAAAAATATTTCTCAATTATATTGATCAGACTATCAATAAATCAATAGAGGTAGAAAACTTAGAGATTTTCTGAAAATTTGAAAAAGTTTTCTAACCCAAAAACCCTATGATATTCTAATCAGTTTTAAGGGTTTTAATTACCTGGTGTTTTGGGACATGGGATGTGAGGCTTAGATTTACCTGTGGTGAGTTCGGGCCCACATCCGGTTGAGGCAGGCGATTGATTGATCTTCCTATGGAGCTTCTCTGTCTAGCAAACTCAAACTCACACTAATTGACAAACCAGGACACTTTCAATCTCCCCCTTTGTTAATTACGTGACAAAATACCAAAACACCCTAGAACAACATCTAGACAAATATATCCTAAATTGTGTGTATATGTATTTTACACAATTTTACAATGTCTAGTGAAACCATACACACAATCAGTAGCTGCTCCCCCTAATAGCATTCTCCCCATTTCTTGGCGCAACTGCTCCCCTTAACACCTGTATCACTATTCACAAATAAATATACACAATTTTTCCTTTCGGGGTGTTTGATTTGTTCTCCCCCTTTTTGGCAGTCATTGACAAAGGTAAGTGTAACAGCTGATATTGACTGAAGTATAGATAATATGGGAGAACCATCATTCAGAGGGGATATGCATATAGCAGATAAAGGTAGAATAAACATCGTATTTCAGTAACCACGTATGCATAACAGACAATATATAGATCACAATATCACATGCATTACACATATCATAAACTAGATAAACCAGGAGACCTTAAAACATAAGCATGGTAGTAAATATCCGTGATTCATAACTAGCCATATCCAAAATATCCAAAAACATATATACTGCCCAAGATTGGCAGTAGTATAACAGTTATCCAAACAAAATTACCAAGCCCATTCATGGGCACCCAAAATCAACCATCAGTATTTAGCCTATCCATGGGCATGTACAACACAAAAAAAACTGTCAGACTGTGCAGATTAGTGAGTTATCACATACACTCTTGGGAGCGCAGAACATCCAAAAAGATACTAATGCTCATGTGCGAAAATAAGAGTGAGGTGTTTGTGACAGCGTCCTGAGATCAGCACTATGGAGCAGAGGAAGATGAGGCCGTGTCGTCTCGGCGGCAGGTGATCAGATCAACCAACTGTTACATGGTCTGTTGCACTCCATTTACCAGGTGGTCCAAGACAGTAAACCTTTCGTTCATCGATTCCTTGAGCTGGGAGACATCTCGCTGTATTGCTCCAATCCTATCTTGATGGAGCTTAAATCTTTTCGCATGCCCGGGCGCTGATGTGGATGGTGCTTGATGGGGCGCAGGAGGTTCTTCTCCAGCCATTCTAGCCCCTTTAGTGGAAACATCGCCGTCACCTCCTTCTCCTTCTGCATGAATTCCTTCCTCTGGCAGATCCTCAGGAAACTTATGGAACTTTAAGTCCATCCTTCGAATGTTGTTCTTATTGAAGACTTGAAGGGGAAGTTTCGGATCGCTAGTAGGTAGAAAACCGATGGCATTGCACACTGTGTGTATAATCTAGGGATAGGGCAGCTGAACATCTTTAGACGTATGAATGGCATAGACTAACTAGTGCACAATAAGAGTAGGGAGGCAGATGTTGACTCCTGTGGCTATGGAGTAGTCTATCATGGTCATAAATCTAGTGAGATCGGAACGGTTGGTACCTCTAGGATAGATGTTTGAAGCGAAGATACCATGCAAGATCCGAAATCGTGGTTCCATGAATTTGGATTTTAGTGCATTTCCTTGGTACCAAGGAATGTCATGACCATGGCAGAGGAACTTAGTGACAAGTGATCAAGTTTTGGGGTTTTCAAGATCCATATCTGGAAAACCAACAACTGACAGGGTCAGACCAAAAATTCCAGCAATAGACGCAGGGGTGATCTCCATGTCATCACCATCAATAGACACAGTGATGGAGGGTGGATCAGACACAGGAGAATAACAGGAAGAGAAAAAGTTATATGTTCGTTCAAGTTGACATGGCCCACCAAAGTCAAGGACAGGCAACCAATCAATTGCAGTAAAAAGGGGTTCCAGATTATACGATATTAAACAGTCCCTGTCAACCTTCCTTTCATGGATAAGCTTCCTACCAGTGTACTTAGCCAAAACCGGATTCACTCTAACTGGAGGAGGTGCTGGAGCCTCTGATTGGGACTCGCCATGCGATCCCTATCTAATGCATTGACGTGTAGGGGTCCCACGTTCAGGAGCCTTTGCTCTTTCTTTTGAGGCAATGACTTTCTGTCGAGAGGCTCTAGAAGACTCTCGGACCCGACACCTTTCCTTTGTCCTTTCCCATTTGACCAGACAGAGATTTGAAAGATTCGAGGAAAATCGGACAAAATTTCTTCTTGGAAACTTGAAAATACCCAAACCAAAACAAGATGGAATCTTGAAAGAGAGGAATGATAGGGGTAATACCGGTTTTGAGGAATGTCGATGACTCCTTGATGGAGTTTCATGTGAACCGACGAAAGGAGACGAGCAAGAAGAAAATAAAATGATTTTTTGATAAAAAGTGTGATTTTTCTCGCTCGACCGCCTTATATCGGGCGGCAATCTTCGATATCATCGGCCAATATTTCGATGATATCGAGATACCCTACTCGATGTTGTCTAAACTACCTTCGATATCATTCTCGATCATATGACTCTTCCCATTCCATAGAGGCGTCGATGATATCGACCTTTGATCGATTAATCGAGAATCCACATGACTTATTGACAGACATATCGACGGTGAATAATTTTCATTTTTCCGCACTACCACAAACTTTCATGTATAGAATAAAATATCTTTGAATCAACAGTATACACAGAAAAATTTCGTATAAGTATTGTACAACCAAAAATTATAAACATCAAGATGTTTATATATAAAAGATAAGGTGAGAGACCTCAAATATAACATTAAGAGTTCAACAAAAATTGTATCATTTCAGCAAATATCTGATCTCGATGCATGATCTAGACTTGTTTTTCTATGCTCAATATTTCTAGGCATAGGGATCATCCTTTCCTTTACCTTTGATGACATAGTAGTGGTTATTTGTGTGAGAACCCTTCATTACTGATTTCATGAGAGGTCTAGGATTTCACATTTTTCTTTGTTGAATGTAACTACATGCTCATTGTCACATATTTGAGAAATGCTTAGAAGATTGTGTGTTAATCCTTTTATACAAAAAGCATTCTCATTTCTGAGAAAATTTATTTCTTTAATAATTCCCTGTCCAACTACCTTAACGGTGCTTTCATCTCCATAGGTGACTATCTCATTATTAAGATCTGAATAATTTGTAAGGAGAGATTTGTCACCTGTGACATGCCTTGAACATCCGCTATCCAGGTACCACGTAGTATCATTGCCTATTATATGCTTTGAGTGAGTGATAAGGCAATTTTTCTTTTCTTTCATTACCCATTTGGGACAGGATTATTAACCGTGGTGGATTTAGTTCTCTTGTTTAATTCAGCCACTTGTTCAATAGCTCCTTGTTAGTCTTTTTAGGTGGTGGTGGATGTGAATCTCTTTTAACCATATTCCTAGGTTGACTCTAGATATTTTACATTTCTCTGGTTGGTTTGAATTTTCCAATATGATTTTGACAAGAGTTATGTTGAGTCTTCCTATGTGATAAGCATTCGAATTTATAATGACTAGTATCACCATACAGATGACAAACATGATTAGTTTTCATATTACTTCCTGAGGAAGCAAATTTTTCAGTCTTTTGTGCTGCTTTTCCAAATTTTGTTTTAGATTTTTCATATCCTAAGCCGCTCTTGTCCCTTCCAGGTCTTCCCATACCTAAGAGTTTTTCTAACTTCTCACCACTCTGGGAAAACTTATAGTTTAGCTTAGCGATTTTATGGATTCTTCTAAATCAAACAGGAGTGTGTGATTTTCATTTTGGAGGAGCATATTTTTATCTTTTAATTGCTCAACCTGTTTATTTAGTTTTTCAGACTCGGATTTAAGGAAGGTGTTAATTCTCTCAAGTCTATCATTATCTGAATGATATTGCTGTAAATCATTAATTAGATGTGTATTAATTTCCAAAGTTTTATCCAGATCTTTTTGCAGCAATTCCTTTTTGTTTTCAGATATTCCAAGTCTTCTAACAATGTTGATGCTATGGATGTAAAGTTGATTGTAAGCATCTTGTAGTTTATTCTGTTCTTCTTCTTCTTCCTTTTCAGTTTCTTCATTGTCTGATGGAAATGATTCATTGGCTTGTTGTTCTTCCTCATTCTCAGTTTTAATGGGAATGATTGGAGCCATGGAGATCATAAGGATTTTCAAGGATTTCTAATCTCCATCGTTCTCTTAGTCGCTAGATTCTGAGTTTGATTCTTCCGTATCATCTCATGTGGCAGCCATTGCCTTACCCTTAGTTTTTCTATTTGGGCATTCAGTAGACAGGTGTCCAAACTTTTGATAGGCATAACATTGTGGCTCTTTGGTCTTTTTACCAATTTTACCTGCAGACTGTCTATTGTCCATCCTTCTTCCTTTAAATGGACTGCCACAATTTTTCTGAAAGAACTTTCTGAATCGTTGAGCCAACAAAGCCACTTCCAGTCAGATGAGTCTGAAAGTATTGTTCCTCTTAGGAGTACCCAGAGTTGTAGAATTGATTGGAAAGCTTCCATAAGGGCCCAAAAGGTCACTAGCCATTAACTTATAACAATGTCCTAATTCTGCACACGTCTAGTATAAAGTTGCCTCATTTAGCATAGTTGTAACTCATGGCAAGTGGGGAACAAGAGTCACCCCACCATTGACTATTCAACTAGAAAAGAACCAACTGTGTGCTCTCTACATCCATACCTTCAACGAACAAGAAGAGGAGAGAGACAAACTTGAAAAGATGGAAATTGGGAAGAGGTTTGCTAGCAAAAGCTTTGATACTTTGGTAGAATGCAATGTTTCATATGTATGCTTTAGAATTGTAAATGTGGCATACGTGAAAGTTGACTAGACCATCCAAAAGGTAGGCACCCCACCTTTTGATGAATTATTAACTGACCAATAGGCTTAAACAATGTCCTAATTGGCCGAGTGGTGGACATCTAATGGATGGTGAAAACTAGTCCATGGGTAGAATTCAACAACCAAATCTCCATTGATAAAATTTAAAATTAATATATATATATAATTAAAATAATAATAATAAAAGATCTATAGCTTTAATTATGTCAAATTTTGATAATTTATCTATTACCAGGCCACCACCTTTTGATGGCTCTAACTATTCATACTGAAAGGCCAGAATGAGGATTTTTAAAAAATCCATAGATGAAAGTGTGTGGCAAGCCACTGTGATTTAATGGAAACTTCCCATGACTGAAGTATTAGGTAGTGATGGAACTAAATTTATGAGAGAAACTGCATGCTATTTATGGATTGCAACTCGGAAAAATGAAAGCAATGCTAATGCTAAAGCCTTAAATTACATAACTTGCACTCTATCGCTTGATGAATTTAAAAGAATTATTTCATGTGATACAGCTAAGCAAGCATGGGATATCCTTGAAATGACATATGAAGGAACTTCTATAGTTAAGAAATCAAAAGTTCAAATCCTCACTACCAAATTTGAGGAAATATGTATGGAAGAAAACGAAACTTTCATGGACTTCTATACGAAACTAAATGACATAGTAAATTTTATATGAGGTCTAGGAGATGGAATCCCATAAAGCAAGGTTTGTGCAAAGATACTACGATCTCTTCCTGAGAGATTCAATTCTAAAGTTATTTCTATTAAGGAATCGAGAGATACTGATCTCATAAAGGTTGAGGAGCTTGTTGGCTCTTTACAAACATATGAATTGAATTTTAAAGTTCCTAAAGCTAAGTCTGTTGCTCTTAAATCTTCTAAATCTATTTCAAAAGAAACTAGTTATAATTCCAATTTTAAAGAAAAAAAAAAGATAATATGGCAATGTTAGCTATAAAGTTTTATAAAATTTTAAAAAACAAGAATAGATCAGATTTTCAAAAATCAACGGATAAAAGAAAAGGAAAATTTAATTCTTGGAAATCTAAAACTAAGAACAGTCAATGTTTCAACTGTCATCAATATGGGCATTTGGCTAATAAATGTCCGAAAAAGGATAGGTAAAAAAGAAAGGGCATGATTGTTACTTGGGATGAATCATCTAACTCTGAAAACACTTCTGAGTCTGATGAATCAGAACAAGAGAATGCAAATACAAATAATGTGAAAGCTTTTATGATCATAGCCAGAGTCACTTCCTCATATAGTTGTAATATATTTGAATATGAAAATCTCAAGAGTGACCCTGAAAATGAAAATGAAGACGACCTTCAATATGCTTATAATGCCTTATACAGAGAAAGTTGTAAAATTGCTGTCAAACTGAAAATTCAAAAAGAGAAATATGATAAATTAAAAGAAGAACTTGAAAATTCAGTTTTAAAAAAATCTCATTTTTCAGAATGTTTTGAAAAAACAAAATTAGATTTAAGTTTTAAATCTTCTAAATTACAAAATCTTAAAACTGAAAATGAAAAACTAAAACTTGAAATTTATTCCATTTTAAGTTTAAATGATGCTTGGAAATATACCCATGGTGACTAAAAGCTTGAAAAATTGTTAACCTCATCTAGAAAATGTGGTGACAAATCTGGTCTGGGTTACATTAAAGGTAATTCTTCAAAATCCAAGGATTCAACTCCTATTTTTGTAAGAAGAGAATCTTTTAACTCTAAAGGTAAGACTTTAAGAGATTTTAATTATAATGATTTTAAAAACTCAAAACCCTTTTAAATTCCTAAAAATAATATAACCGTCAACTATAAATATCAAAAGAATAATATATCTTGCTTAGCTGAAAAAATAGTGGATCTACTTAAAGAGCTTCTGAAATCCAACTCAAATGTTTGTGGAGTTTATAAAGAAAGGAGAAATCCTAACTCTCAAATGTAGTGAAACTCAAAGTCACTCCTAAACCTAAAACCGTTATGAAATGGATTCCAAAGGTTAAGTGTCTTGTAGTCCACACAACTTTCAAAGTCATTAATCATTCAAAATGGTATCTGGATAGTGGGTGCCCAAGACATATAAAGGTGACAAGGTGATATTAATGAATATCAAAGAAGTTAATAGAGGCTCGGTTACTTTCGGTGATGGAAGTAACTGCAAAATAATAGGCCAAGGTACTGTACAACTTCCTAACCTTCATCCCTTTGAAAATGTGCTTTATGTTGAAGGTTTAAAATAAAACCTCTTAGGCATATGTCAAATCTGTGATAACAAATACAGTGTGAAATTTTTTGATCACGAATGTGAAATAATAAATGAAAAGGGTAATGTAAAATTAAATGGTCGTAGGACCTCTAAAAATTGCTATATTATTGATAACTCTTGCTCATCTAACCATTCATGTTACATGGTCCAAACAGACGAGACTGTACTTTGGTATAAACATCTTGGACATGATAACTATAGAGATTTCTATAAGCTGAGCAAAATAGATCACTTACGTGGCCTACCCAAGCTGAAAAAGATAAAAAAAAGTATGTGGCGCATGTCAAATTGGTAAACAACCAGGAGTAGTCACAAGAAAGTGAACTCCTTAACTACAACCAAACCACTAGAACTACTCCACATGGATCTACTAGGACAAACTAGAACTGAGAGTAGAGGTGGAAAGATGTATTTTCTGATCATTGTTGATGATTACACCAGATATACTTGGGTAGCCTTTTTAAGAGAGAAATCAGATACTCTTGATGAAGTAGAAGAATTTTAAAACGTATTCAGACTGAAAAAGAGATATCTGTAATCAAAATTAGAAGTGATCATGGCACAAAATTCAAAAATAGGAATTTTGAGAAGTACTGTGATGATCATGGTATATCATATGAATTCTCTGCTCCCAAAATACCTCAACAAAATGGAATTGTTGAAAGAAAAAATAGAGTTCTACAGGAAATGGCTAGTGTAATGTTAAACAATATGAAACTACTAGAAAAAAAATTATGGGCTGAAGCTGTTAATATTGCATGTTATATTATAAATCGAGTTTATATTAGAAAATCAAAAAATAAAATAGCTTATGAACTATGGTTTAATAAAAAACCCACTGTTAAATATTTTAGGACTTTTGGATGTGCTTGCTTTATTTTAAGAGATCAGGAAAATTTGGAAAAATTCGAAGCCAAGAGTGATGAGAGAATTTTTCTAAGCTATGCCCTAAAAAGTCGTGCTTACCGAATTCTTAATATAAGAACTGGGGTGATTCAGGAATCCATAAATGTGGTAATTGATGATCAACAAATCACACCCACTCTTGATCTAGATGATGATGAAGTCAATATAATTGATATACCTGACTCTTCATCGAAATCAACTGATATTGAATTAAGATCAGTCAAAGACTAGATCAAATACTTGGTAACTCTAGTACTGGTATACAGATAAGAAGACAATTAGAAAATATCTGTAATTATGTCTATTTCACTTTCCAAATTGAACCAGCCAATGTAAATGAAGCACTTACCGATGAAAGTTAAATAATTACCATGCAAGAAGAACTAAATCAATTTGTTAGAAATGATGTGTGGTACTTGATTCCTAGACCTTCTGATAAACATATAATTGGAACCAAATGGATTTTTAAGAATAAAACTAATGAATTAGGTAATATTATAAGAAATAAGGCTCGACTAGTTGTACAAGGGTATACACAAATAGAAGGTATTGATTACGATAAAACCTTTGCACCAATTGCACGCCTTGAATCCATAAGATTATTTATTTTAATTGCATGTCATAAGAAAATCAAAATATATCAAATGGATGTCAAAAGTGCATTTTTAAATAATGACTTACATAAGGAAGTTTATGTTGAATAACCTAAGGGTTTTGAGGACCCCAAATCTCCAAATCATGTATATCATCTTAAAAAGATATTTTATGGGTTGAAATAAGCTCCAAAGGCATGGTATGAAAAATTGACTAATTTTTTCTTAGTCATACCTTCATTATGGGTGGCGTTGATAAAACTTTATTCGTTAAGAAATATAACGGTCATATTCTAATAATTCAAATTTATATTGATGATATAATTTATGGATTTACAAACACTAACTTATCCATTGAGTTTGCAGATATGATGAAATCCAAGTTTGAAATGAGCATGGTTGGTGAACTAAACTACTTTCTTGGATTACAAGTTAAGTAACACGAAGATGGTATATTCATATCACAAACCAAATACGTCTTGAACCTTGTAAAAAGGTTTGGGTTTGAAAATGAAAAAAAGTTTAATACTCTAATGAGTACAACTCTTAAAATCTCAAAAGATGAATTAGGTAAAAGTATAGACTCCCGTTTATATAGAAGTATATACTTAACTGCTAGTAGACCTAATTTGCTTTTAGTGTTGGAATATATGCAAGATATCAATCTAATCCTAAAGAATGACATTTAATTGTTGTTAAATGGATAATTAGATATGTCATAAGTTCTACTAATTTAGGACTTTGGTATCCACATGATACATCTATACAAATTGCCAGATATACTAATGCAGAATGGGCTGAAAATATTGACGATAGAAAATCTACCAGTGGTGGATGTTTCTACGTAGGGAATTGTTTAGTTTCATGGCTCAGTAAGAAACAAAACTCTGTATCACTTTCAACTGTTGAAGCTGAATATATTGCAGCTGGTAATGCCTGCACTCAACTCATTTGGATGAAAAGAATGTTAGCTGATTATGGCATTGCACAAGATACAATGACATTATATTGTGATAATTCGAGCGCAATTAATATTACAAAAAATTTAATCCAACATTCTTGTACAAAACATATCGATATTTGATATCATTATATTTGAGAACTAGTTGAAGATAAGAGTATGGTGCTAGAATATATTCAAACTGAGAAGCAGCTTATAGACATACTGACCAAACCGCTCGAAAAGAATAAATTTTCAAATTTAAAGCGTGATATTGGTTTGTGCGTTATTAATTAATTATTTATACATTTTTTTGTTTCTTATTTATATTTAATTAAATACATAAAATAATAATAAAATGATGACAATATTAAAATTAAAAATTTATATAAAAATTCATTTTTTTTTTGGGTTTTTCGACGGGTTAAGGATGTGCTCGACTAGTCGAGCCCTCGACGAGTCAAGCACGCTGCTCAACCAGTCGAGGACTACGCAAATTCACCCCTAAAAGTGAAAAATCATTTTTTTTTCTTCTCATTTTCACCTTCTTCTTCGACTAGCCGGAAGCCCTATCGACGAACCCAACTTCCAATCTTGCTTATAAGTGGTCATTTTTCAATTTCTTTATAAATTTGAGTTCTTCCTTGCTAGTAATCTATCATTTAGGGTTTATTCTTGTTTTCAAACCCTTTTTTGTGTGAGATTTGTGAAAAATCTGATCTATCCACAATCACATTACTCTCTTTAATTATTTCTCAAGCAATCATTAAATGGAGCATCGTACGAAGAGAACGACATCACGCAAAGCTTGTGGTAGCTCGTCATCTAGGCCGACTCCATCTAATGTGAGAACCCTAAGAGGCCTCAAAGAAGATTCAGAGCACTCTAGAGATTTCTGCTCAAGAGACATAATTATTGAGCGTAGTGTTAATCTAGCTCACATTGCTTGATTCGATCTTGTCCCTCTTCTTATAAATATTAGATGGGAAGGCATATTTGGTTGGGGCGAAATGGCTTACCGTTCTATAGTGCAAGCAATGTACACATTAATTTGTGATGTGTCTCTCGAAAACCTTACTTTTACAATTAAATTTGTAGAAGACACATTCACAGTGAATTACTATCTTATCTCAACATTAACTGAGATTGTCATTTCAGAGGATGGAATTCCTCTTAAAAATTTAACTAATAAAACAATTCATACTGAACGACTAGCGACTAAGCATAAACTATGTCAGTTTAATGACGAATGACATTCTGGTAATGCACTTCGTTCCAACCAGATGCTCCCCAAATATCGAGTCATGCATCACATCTTTACATCAAATGTCTATCCTAGGTCTAAGAATAAGTCGAAACTTACTCCCTTCATGACCCGTGTCCTCCATTCGGTTGTGTCTGGTGTACAAATTTTTCTTTCTTCTCTTATTTGTTATCTCATTATCTAGTTTTGTCTTCATCCTGGTTATGGTTCTATTCCTTTTGCCTATCTCATGACGTGTATTGTGTTACACTCTAATGTCCAAATTCCAACGTCTGAGGCATCGGAATTTGTTTTATCATTTAACAATATTAATATAAATAAGATGAATCTAGAATATCTTTCTGGTCAACGTGACGACTAAGAAGAGGAAGAAGCACCTGTACCACTAGAAGACACGTTTATGGATGATATCTTTGCTGAACTCGACGAGTCAGATAATCCAGCTGATCCAGATTTTCAGCCTTTTTAGGTTGATGATCGACTCAAATCACTGAAAGAGAAGGTCACGACATTACAGGTTTCTCAAAATAACCTGGCACAAACTCAGAAATTATCTATGAAGTACATGAAAAAGTACTTCCATCATATTGTGAGAAGTTTGCATCAGATGGATTCCTTCATGCCTGCTCATTCTTCTTCTCGATCTGACTGAGTTCTTTTTATTTCGCTTTTATTTCTATAGGGTTGTATAACTATAATTTTACTTGGTTTGCTTGATAACTCTTTTTAACTTTGCTTAGATGTTTATTACCTCAACAATCTAATATGTTACTTCATATGGTTTTCTACATATTTTTGTGATTATTCATATGCTTTTACTTGATAGTTACCATCCTTCTTCCCTTGTCAACTTGTGACAAAAAGGGGAAGAGAGCTGAAACATTGTATGAATACATGATGCATGTATGTGAATGATTATAATGTAAAGTTGAAACAAATGGCATGAATGATTGGAATATTTTGTATATATGCTATGATGCATGTGAATTGGGAATAGGTTAGCTATGCTTGGAATGGTTGTATAAACAGGGAGAGTACAACTTTAGGGGGAGTACAACTTTTTGTAATCTTCAACTACATTATGAGTACAAAAATAGAGGGCTACATTCAGATTCATGTAACACTAAGTGTTTTGTCATGAAATTGACAAAGGGGGAGATTGTAAGTAATATAATGTTTAAAGCACATTTTACACCTGGTTTGTCAAATTTTGTCTTGTCAAAACAACTTAGCAAAGTGATCTTCAAGTCAAGCTCATGTTGAAGTCAAGCTCAAGTTCAAGCTCAAGTTCAAAATTGTCACGCCCCAGACTCAGTAACCGGACTCACAAGGATTCCGATGACCGGTTCTGAACGTAACAGCCTCCATAGTATCCCATTCTCGGCTCCTGAGGCAGGTTCCGATCCTGGGATCCTACAAGGAGGATTTTTCATAACAATATAATCATTACTAATATGAGCATACCCAAGATCACAAAGAAGAACATCTGAGAATAACAAAGGCACACATCACAAAATCCACTATAAATTTAAACTTTTACAATCATCCATAAGGTCCAAAGGACATACATGAGAAAAAAAAAGGAAAAGAGAGAAAGGTCGCAACACTGGAGTCCTCAAATGCTCAGCTCTACTCCATGCTCTCTACTACATGTCGCCTGCCTAGAGTATCCTGCACGCATCAATCGTGCATAAGCTTATAGAAGCTTAGAGGGTGGTGTAGGTGTGTGATAATGGTGCACAGAAGAGTAGTAGGAGATACAAGGAGAGAAGCATGATCAATGAGGATATCACTAGCCTTACCCAGGCTTATCATGAATAAGATGGAATGAATACTGGGTGCCATGCCAAGGCAATGCATGAAGAGGTTTGTACAACCAATGCTAATGCAATGCAAGTAATGTCAGTGCTCATATCCAAACCACAAGTCATGTACATTTCCGATCATAAGGAAATCATCGGGGTCCATTACACTGAATGACTGCCGCTCTACAGACCCCGCACAGTCAAACGAGCGTAAGAGACCTCACTACCGCCATGGATAGCCAATCACCAACAAGGCCTGAAGGTAGCGGACTCATTTACGAGCTGGTCAGACTCAGCCTAGCAATGCCTCCTCACATCGTGCAGGCAGGTAAGGCCACACCCCTATCCAAGCGACTACACGACAGTGGGAGACGCGGCCTAATGGTATAAGGCCCTCGTGCGCTCATATATTCCACCCGGTCACGGCGTTGGAGCAGATCCTTGGTACCATGGAAGTTTTGGGAATTTCACCCATGGGCATCCTATGCACCCGGTATGCTCAACTAATATTTCGGTGTCCACACATACGCACCATCCACGAATACCCCTGTGGAGGCAAGGCCCTGATGAAGTAAGGGCAGATATCCATAAGCTATGCAATGCCAAATGCATGAATCACACAATCACCCATGCATCAATCCCAAGCATCCATCTCTCGGGAGATACCAACATGTCCTACACAATGACATAACCATGGCCAATCATACCTCAACCAAGCATGCATATGATGCGTATGGGAGTGGGCCATGAAGATGAATAGGGGTGCCAATGAGGTGAAGATGAACTCTCTACCTAACCATGAAGGGTCTAGGTACTTAACCAATTCCTCATAAGGAATACAACCTCTAGTGGGGGCCCATATAAGGGTAGCCCATGAGACTAAGGAGAACAATGATATGGGCCTAAATAGATGAAACGAGCCTAGCAAGGGTCTATGGTGGGCCTTTAACCACCCATAGAAGCCCATGAGCCTACCTTAGGGCCACCAATGTGGACATCTAACCACGATTGGTCCCCAAGAGGTAGCCTATCTCTAATTGATTACGGATCAAGGCCCAAGGCCCACACAACATTAGAAATAAGAAATGGACAGCCATTACATACCACATACATTCATGTTGGGCTTTAAAGCGGCCCAAGGCCTATCCAAAACATGGGTCCATGGGGAACACACATAGCCCAACCCATATATACCACTATGGGCCCACAGGGGAAAGGTTAGGGCCCAACATAAAGGCTACTAATCCCATATATTGTTGTGGGCTAGTGGGGAGCCCATTACTCAAATCACATGGGCAATTGTCATGTTCTTAGTCAAGTAAGTTGGGCCTACAACCCGGCCCAAGTATAGAGTTGATTTGGTGGGAAATCAAGGGCCCATATACTTGTGTAATCTGGCCCACTAATCCAACACAATAGTATGGTAAAAATGGCCCAAGAGTTCAATGGGCCTATCTAGAAAGTTCCAGCCCAATTGGGCTCAAAGAGTTCAACAACTAGCCACATTCATGGACCCAATTAAATTCAACTGTGGTGGGCCTCAAAAGTGTGTTTATTAGGCCCAACATTTAAGGAACTAAATGTATAAATTATTACCTCTAAGATTCTTCACAATGTGTTGGGCCCCACTCCTCAAAATTTCAGCCCAAAGGCCAAACATAATTTTAACATGTTGCTGTCCTAAATTTGGGCACTCCATTGGAATGGGCCCAGGGCCATTAAAACTCTGAAAATTAGGGCCAAGGCCCCTCATTATGCATACAATGAGAGAAAACCCAAAAAGGTGGCCCACCATCAGAGGAAATATTTTTGAATTATGGTTTTTATCAGGGCACATTGCTGGACTGCACAGCAGAAAAATCTGGCAGTCCAACTATTTTGGCCCATTCTTTTGGATGCCCAAACAGGGTCAGTTGGGGCTGAAATTTTTTCAGAGTGATACTTCAATAGGTAGGACATACCCCCACAAAATTTCAGAATTTTTGGATATCCCTAAGTATTTTAACTGATTTAAACAAGACAGTCTGTCCAGAAAATCGGACAGACCTGGACATCCCAATGTGGTGGGCCAGTCCGGCCCTCGCCACGATGTGCACAGGGGTTCATTGGCCCTGAAAGTTGGTAGGTAGGTCCCAACATGGGTGGACCACAACTTCACAAAATTTTAGAATTTATGGACACCTAAAAATATTTTAGTTTATTTAAAGAAATCAATCTGTCCTGAAAATCGGACTGATCTGGACACCATATTGTAATGGGCCAGTCCAGCCACCACCATGGTGTGTACAGGTTTCCATTGGCCCCAAAATTTTGTAGGTTGGTCCCACCATAAGTGGACCACCTTCCTGTAAATTTTTATAATTTTTAGACACCCAAAAATATTTTAATAATTTTTGGAATTTCAACCTGTCCAGGGTAGAATATTGCTGGAATAGTGCAGAAAATCCAGACTGTCCACCTCATTTGGACCACACCTTTGGGACCCCAATGAAGGTCAGATGGGGCTGAAATTTGGTATGGTTGTAGATGGGTCATAAGGCTACAAGAATCACATATTATTTTGTTTCATTATTCCCACCAAGGACCCATAAGTCAGGCCCCAAAGTGGCCCAAAAATCTGTCCAGGCAGATTTGGACAGCAATATGTAATAGAAATGATTAAAATATAAACATAGCTTTTCATGGGATTTAACCCTAGGAATTTGTGTGGTGGACCATCCCAGTGGGCCCCACAAATGTCCAGACCTTCCCCATCATCAAATACCCCTTGCATGTGTCCCATTTAGGTAGATTTTAGGGCCACATGTCTAAGGATGGACTGCTATGGGTGTCCAAGCTCCATGGTTGGTCTGGATTTTTGTTGGCCTACAAGGTGGGCCACACATGCAAGATCAGAATTCTATCATAAAGAAAAAATAAAATAAAATAAAATAAATGAAGAATCGGCCACAAGAGGAGGGGCTCCGCCACATTGAGGCCCTCCCCTTCATCAATCACACCATACATTCATTCTATTCATATGTTACAACATAGATCCACCACATACATGTTCTAGATTCAAAATCAATGGTTGGGATGCCATCCCAACCATGATTCTAGGGTCTAGATGACCCATCATACTATAAACTCTAAGTAATCCTCCATGATGGGGGCCTATAGAAGGGAAACCCCATGCATGGACATGCATGCATCAAAAAGGTCATTTGGCCACAACTAAGGGATGATGTAAGATCTCCACCATGGATTGGTGGGTCCTACACTTCCCACAAAAGAAATCTAAGTACATGAAAATAGAAATCCTAATTTCTAGGATTACACCCACCTTAGATTCTCCAAATTTGGACCTCCTAGCTCCTAGTGCACCAAGGGATCCATCTCAATGGGTGAGATTGGATTTAGATGGTTGGATTTGGAAGATTAAAGGGAAATGGGGCTGGAGAAGAGAGGGAGATGGGAGAGAAGTTGCTGGAGAAGAAGAGAAGAGAGAGAGAGAAATGAGAGGGAAAGAGAGGGAAAATCTTTTAAGGGAAGTAATAATAACCTATGGTGACAATAACAATGTTCTTAGGGTAGGTTAGGTATGGGTAGTGTTTAGGGTGGGTAGTGTTTATTCCATGCAATAGTGTAGTGTGTGTGTGTGGTGTGCATGGAAAATTGTGCCATGGAGGTGGTCCACATGCTTTTGTACAAAAGTGGGCCACATGATGAAATGCTCATAACTTTTGATCCATAGGTCGGATTGACGCACAAGACGCGTCGTTGGAACCGCAACGACAATACGAACGAGATGACATAGGTCTTGGGTCGATCCGAGTCGGGTCTATGTGACTGAACTCAAAGTGACCATAAACACAATCCGAGGGTCGCGGGTCGCCGGAATTTGACCGGTAGGACCGCGAGACCATGATAAACAAGATGCATACTCACACACACACATGCACACATGGGAACTTGGGTCGGGTCTTACAAAAATCAAGTTTAAGCTCAAGTTCAAGCTCAAGTTCAAAATCAAGTTCAAACTCAAGCTTAAGTTGAAGTCCAAGCTAGATTAATTGAAAGATTTTAGTAAAAGATCAAGCTCCTTTGAAAACTTTAAGTTTCTAATCATATAAAGTTCAGTCCATACAGGTATTTTAAACCCTAGAAAGACCTTAGGTTTCGGTGCTTTCAAAACATATTTAAATTGGGTTTTTATACTTATAAATGACTGAGTTTTGACTTATCTAAGTTTTGGCTCGACTATTCTAAGAATTTCTTGATTAGTCCAAGCAACAAACGAAGTATAGCAAAATTTCTGTTAAATCTTCTACCAGTCGAAGGACCTCCTTCGATTAGTCGAAGGTTCCTCGACTCGAACTCTAGCAATTAAAATCAGTTCGGAATCAGCTTGCTCGACCAGTCGAAGACCACTTTCGACCAGTCGAAGATCTGTTAGAGCTTATCCCGCTCAAAATTGAAAATTTGTTGGAACTGAATCCGGTGCTTAGGCTAGTCGAAGACTGCCTTAGACCAGTCGAAGGAACAAACTTTCTGCCTATAAATAGAGGTTTTTTCTCAATCCGAAAATACAATTTAAGCTTATCAAAGCCCTTATACAAGAGAGAGAGAGAAGCCTCATTTATTGTTAAGCTATCAAGCGGTATTTATAATATTTTTTATAGCTTTTTTATTAATTCCTTCATCTCAAAACTCTGTCATTTTGATTTTAAAAAGAGTACTGTTTACTCTTATTGAGATTTAAGAGAACTAATGCAAGTAACCTTTGGTTTAAATTTAATTAAAATCAAATAGTGCCTTACACCTTTTCTATTGGACTGAATGCTTAACATTCGTCATTCAAGAAAAGCGTTCTTCAGCTACAGCTTCTTCTACGGTGAAGATAAGTATTCTTTTTTACTTTGTATTTGGTCTTTTCAAGATAGCCAGAAAATCTCAGAGCTAGTTTTTCTAAGATAAGTCAGAAAATCATAAGCTAGAAAATCTTAGTGAGGAATTTCTTTGTTTGTGATAGCCCGTTAAAATCACAACTGTATCAGGTTTTAAGGTGACCCTCTGAAAATCTTATTCATAGTGAAAGCTAAGATTACGTGGTTAGTAATCTTGGGAGTGGAGTAGGTGTGCTGTTTGAGAACGGTTGTTGACACACCGAACCACTTAATTCTTAGTGTAGTGGTAAATATTTTTATTAATTACTTTTGTGGTAAATGGTTGTAATTTCTTTTATGGAAAAGTGGTGAATGTTTGTAATAGATAGTTTTATTTACTTTTGCTCAGTTTGAGATTTTGATTCTTATCATATTCGTGAAATAAGGTTGTCCTACCTAACTTGTTTAGTTGAAGGTTGTCCTACGAATCAGTTTGAATCAACGTATACTAGTGCGATTAGGATCTCTGATTTATTTATTTATTGAGCAATTTATTTGATTATTTGGCATAGTCCTATTCACCCCCCTCAAAGACCTCTTAAGCTCGCCTTTTCAAGTGATGATGTCACGTTGGATGTAAACACACACACCATAGTAGCCCTACATGCAAAATTATTATTGTATTTCATTCACATTGTTCCATGTAATGTGCCGCATCGAGTTATGGATTTTGTTGATTTTAATTTAATATTGGAGTGTAACATTGATGATAGAACTTGATCCACGAATTGGATTCTACCTATATGACATGATTGGTTCTAAATGCCTAGTTGTTTTACCCACCACGTAGAATTGGTGTTATAAAGATTCCATTCACACATATGATATATCATTCGCTGGTTGGATCAAAATTTTTTACACATGCTTTGTGGGTCACACAATGCGGTATGTGGAGGTACACTTCGTCCAACCTAAATACAAAATATTAGAGTGAAAAATAACTCCACGGGCCACACTAAAGGCAATATTGTAAAAAAAATAAAATAAAATTTCCCTGACGTAGGCTGCTTCAAGATTGCATTAGGATATATTTTTATCTTTGCCTCATTCTAGTGAGTTACACTTGATTAATGGGTTTAATAAAAGAGAAGTGGATTAGGGGTGAACCTAGTGACTGGACTCTGTGGGGGCTACCGTAATGTATGTGTTTTATCTACACAATCCATCCGTTTTACTAGCTCATTTTAGCATGAGCTCAAAATTGAAGCTTTTGACACCAAAAAAAAAAACAGAAAAAAGTTTTGCCACTGGCCTTGCGCGACCTAGCGTCATCATGGGCTTGCGATGGTGCGATGTTGACGTTAGTTGCCGGTGGCGTCTCCCCAGCAGTAGCCTGACAGCGCCTCAACAATTTCCCAACAACGCCCCGGTGGTTCCTAACGGTGGCCAAGCTGTTTCTAAGGTAAGAAAGGGATGAAATTCACACATAGCTGCAAGGAGCGCCTAGTGTGTCTGGCCAGTTATACTGTTGGTGGCTTAAGCACAACCTGATTGCAGTTCCACGATGGCTCCCATGTCTATGCACCGCAAGTGACACCACCCAATGGCCGCTTAGCTGTAGCTCTATTGCCCTGGAGACCGCTCAGTCGGGGGGCCCGTGCCTACCTAGCGACTGTTATAGCCCGTCACCAGTGTGTGGCCTTGTTGCCAGCGACATCACCCAGACACAAACCCACAGTAGACCATTATCTGCGCGCGAAGTCAACTACTTCCATTTCTATAAATACCTCTTAAGGGACTTCATTTGGGGAGTAAAAAATCTTCTTTGAGGATGTTCTACCGCTCTTTTCCTACCTCTCTTACTCTCATCTCCCTTCCTATGCCCGTTCACAAATACATGAAGCGAAGCGCCCGCTTACTCATAACAGTTAGTAGGTTAGGGTGACAGACCTAGCAAGGCTCCGTGCCCGCCGCAGATCTCCTAACGAACTACAAATTTGAGCATACTTGGCCGAGTAGGCACCATCAGTGTTTGTACTATCCAATATAGTGTCCAATGTTGGTTGAACTACACACATAGGTAGTGCGACGCGCTGACCTCATTGTCATAGTACACAAATGCATCTTGTGCACCGACATAGCTATGAGCCCCCTATGCACAGGTACAGCTCTGTGCTCCATACCTACGACATAGCTCTTCTCGATGGTATCTGGCACAACTTTATGTTGTCATATCATACGTGGCATTTCATAGGGGGAAGCCAGATGAATGTGCCGTGCTACTTACTCGGATGATGACCCAACTCTTGTATACTCTCGAGAGATCCTGCACTCCGAGTTCTTTATTTAAGTATGTGGGACAAGCACAAAGGCTAATAATTGTCTAATGTTGTGAATGTATTGGACCAATGATTCAGATGCTCTAAATGCTAAGGATTCCTGATTAAGGCATATACATTATATGCAATGTTCTGCTTTATATATATATATATAAGGTTCTATACCGTTGAACTCATGGGAACTCTCCGTGAGGTCGAGCTGTGTGGGCTCCACCATAATGTATGTCGAACATCTACCGCATTAGTCAGATGCACCATTCCATAGTTGGCCTACGACTTAAAAATCAAGTCAATCCATGACTTGTGTGGGCCACACCACATACAAAAGTTGAGAGGGGTTACCCTCCATTAAAACATTCATAATCATTTTTTGGGCCCACCGAGATGTGGTTCACAAATCCAGCCAATCCATTATGTGTCCTACTTGGATGAGGAGTCAGACCAAGTTTCAGATGCATCCAAATTTCAGGTGGGCCCCACCAAGCGCTTTTATGTGTTTTAGGCATGTCTTCACGTGATGTTAGATGGTATAGCCCACTGGAGTTCCGTATATGGCTGATGTTTTGGGACATCCCATAATTTAAAGGGGACCCATCAAATGCACAGTGTTGATGGTCGACATGCATCACGGTAGGGCCCATACAGCTCGACCATATATATATATGGGAAAAGG